>JAOSBM010000205.1:34756169-34775402 GCA_027568955.1 Erythroxylum tenue | reverse complement strand
AACAATCCCTCTATTTGATAGAGGAAAGATTGTGTATTATTGGGCTTTTCCAAATTTCGCGTTCAGTAAAACTCTCGCTGAATGTTAATGTTTTTGCTTGTGGTTAAAGTTAAATTTTAGCTGGGTCAAATATAAGGGTTACAATAGGTAGATCCAAGTTTGAGTATGACTTAAAAATTTTGTGTTTGAGCTCAGATTTGACTTGAAGTTCAATCGAGTTCAAGTTAATTCTAATTAAATATAGATTTTAATTTTTAAAAATAAAAAACAATATTAGTTTTTGAAACTTTTAAGCTTCACATCGAGCTTGTTAACTTAAAAATGGGTCGAATTAGGTCAGATCGGATCAAGCAAAGCTTTACCATACCTAGTCACATAATGTCCCGAGTCTTCACTCCATAAAGACAATGCCTTAATTAGTTGTTAATCAATTTGCTTAACTAAAATTACCATCCATAATCAAGAAATTTGGTAGTTGAACGTTCCTTTTCAATTAAGTAATGATGGTAATTTATGTGACACGTATTGGCTTACTACTAATAAGTAAGGTCAATTATGTATTGATTAAAGCAATTAACAAATACTTAACTTGGTAGTTGTCAGTTACTTGTTTTTCATTTTTCCTATAAACATTAGGTTGATACCATTAAAGTAGAGAGGGTGATTGGAAGAAGAATCCATTTCATGTCTATTTTGCTTGTTCATATTTTTTTATATAATTAGGTATGATAATTTAAGTTTAGATGACTAGTCCAAAATCCAAGTCGAATAATTTGATATTTAAGATTAAAATAATGTTATTTTAAATAATCTATTATTGGAGCCTCTTTGGAAATAGTTAGGAGTAAGGTTGCGTACTACTGGACCTTCCTAAATCTTGCGTTTCAACGAAAGTTTTATTAGGTTGTTGTTATTATTGTTGTTGTATAATTTGAGTCTCAAATCAAATTCGTTTAAATTATTTTAAATAATATTATATTAATCTTAAATATCAAATCATTCAAGTTAGATTTCGGACTAGTTTAAGGATAACATTTGAGCCCAGGTTTGGCTCAACCCCCGCCCAACCCGATCTATGATCAATGGGACCTTAGACCCAACTTTTTCAAAACAATTGGGCCTTGGGTTGCCCAAGTCTGACCTAGTATGTGGTCCGACTAATGTAAGAATAAAATGTAGGTATTCAGTTTTCAAATCTTTCATTTATAATATGAGTTATAATCATTTTAAATTAAAATTTTGGTATAATCAATCAAATCAATATTATTTTGATCTTAAGTTTCTTATATTTTTATATTAAAATATATTATTTTAAACAATTAAACTAAAAAATAATATTTTAAAAGAGAGATTTAAATTATCGAGTTGGATTTCAAATTAGCCTTTCAGCTTAAGTTTGACTTAAATCTCGATTAACTCGAACATGGTTTGTTGACTTTAGATTTGGATAAAATACATAATTTATGAATTATTAATATTTTCAATATGCAATAAAAGTAATGATTGTAAAATCTCTTTTGAAAAAAATTTGTAAGAGTTAAAAGAGTTAAACTTTAATCTTCTTTCAACTTTGAAGACCATCACAACTATTTTCCTCTCTCTCTATATATACACATACATATATAACATAAAGAATAAATAAATTTTGTTTATTGTAAAAAAAAAAGGCTTAAAAATCCTTATATCACTTAATATTGTTAATTGGTGAAAGTTGAATTTTAGGTATAGTCAAATTTAAGGGTAGCAATTGATCAACTCATACCTAAGTTTGATCTAAAATTTTGTATTCAAACTCGAACCCAGTCAAGCTTAATTAAATATTTTTTTATTTTAAAAAATAAAAATAACATTTTTTTGAAAATTTTAAGTTTCAAATTAGGAATTTTGACTTTAAAATGAGTATGAGTTAGGTTAGACCGGATCAAGTAAGCTATACCATACCTAGTTATGGAAGCAATGCCTTAATTAGTTAATTAGTCAATCTGATTAACTAAAATTACCATCCATACTCAAGAAATGCGGTGGTTGCACATTCCTTTTCAATAAAGTAATGATGGTAAGTTACGTGACATATATTAATTTACTAGTAATTAAGGTCAATTATGTATTGATTAAAGTAATTAACAACTAGTTAACTTGGTAGTTTGCACATGGTTGTTTTTCACTTTTCCTATAAAACAATAGGTAGCAACTATTAAAGCAGAGAGAGTGATTGGAAGAAGAATCCGTTTCATGTCTATTTTGCTTGTTCATTTTTCTTGATATCATTAAAGTATGATAACTTAGAGTTTAGAGGAATTCTCCAAATTCCAACTAGAATGATTTGATATTTAAGATTAAAATAATGTCATTTTAAATAATCTAAACGATTTTGATTTGAGGCTGGAATTATCTTATGAAAAGGTAAATTAAAGAAGACATTGGTCCAGGTCAAGTTTAGGCATAAGAATTAATGTTCAAACTCGGGTTAAAGCCTAATTTAACTTGAGACACACCGTTTGAGCTTGAAACTGATCAAGCTTGGGTGACTTGAAACTTGATTGACACCAGACCCAACCTCACTGTTTTCTTTAATTATTTTAAAATATAGAAAATGATGTTACTTTATTTTAAATAAAACAATATCGTTTGTATTTAAAACATTTGGACTTCGAGTTTGGCTGCCTAAACTCAAATTGTAATTGTCAAAAATAAGATTTATTTCATTTTCACATAATTCATTTGAGCTTCAGATTAGTTGTTAAACTCGAACCGTACTCAAAACTCAAAAATAAAGAAAAAAATTCAAACCCAGCTCAAAGTTCGATCAAATAAGGCCTAGTTCTAAATATCGTAGGAATGACAACAACTTCTACTAAGGTTTGGGCCAAGCCTAATCTGGCCCAAGATAGCGGGCTCTAGCTCATTTTTGCTCATCTTGAGACGGAATTTTTTATAAAACAATGTCATTTTATTTATAATTGGGCCTCAATCAAGCCAAGCCTAGACAGTCCAAGCCCTCTAATAATTATAAGCAAAATACATTATTTTTGTAGAAAATGAAGGAATAGGCTCGGCCTAAATGCCATTTCTGAATTCTAAGGTCAATGTCATCTTTCTAGCTTGGTTCATTGCTATACGTATTGTGTGTGTCTGGTAAGGGGTATCAATGACATAATGTTTATATCTGCGTGGGTTCTCGATCTTCATGTATGTGATGTGGAATTTTGGTGTCTATGTCTGTGACGTGGATTTTCAGTGTCTGTGTCTGTGACGTGGACTCTTTGTAAATTTCTTCTAGACTTGTAAAATTAAATTTCAGGGTTTAATATTAAAAAATAGATTTAATTTGAAATTAATATGTATGTTCGATCGAATCTAGGCCTTAAATAGCTCAGGACTAACAATTAAATTAACAAGAAATAAAAATAAAAAGTTTATCATATTTAACAAAAATTAAAAAGTTTTTTCATACTCGAAAATCATAAATGTCCATATCGTAGGACATTTTTGTTCTTCTCTATTAATTGGACAACTATTAATTATATTTTCGGGTTTTAAATAACTTATCAGTTAAGTTATGTAATTCGATCATAATAAAGGTAATAAAGCGGCCCAATAAATGATCTAGATGGATCAGTCGAAATTCGACAGAAAAATGAATTCCAATTAGTGTGGACCGAATCCATATTGAGCTTGTGATGGGGAAGCTCGATGTGGAAGCTATATAAAGGTTAAGGCCTCCTTCAAATACTTACGTAATTTGTAAGCATACGGATCCTCTGATCCGTCAGAAGCGTTTACGTCTTAAAGAAACTGAAGAAAGACGTTAATTGAGTGTCAGTGATCAACTTCCACAAATGTCCCGGAAAGATCGGAGCTCGTTTCGACATCAAAACTGCTTGGGAACTCTGAATATAACTAAAATCAAGTATTCCGCATTTCCTTCATTTTTATCCTTTCATGAGCGATCTGGGACACATAATAAAGTCTATCCTACATGTTACACATATAAAAGTTCAAAACGATGCATAAGATTATAAATCAACTAGTAAATATAAGTTTTGTTTTATACACTACCCTTTCTCAAGTGGTACAATTTAGATTACAAAATTTAAACCTTTCGATCAGTTCAATTGTAAAAATCTTGAACCGTTTAATATTTCAGTTTGTTTTTAAATTTTCAGTTTGATTTACTTTAATAACTCTTATTGTTAAAAATCAATCATTTTATTAATTAATCGGTTAATTTTTGTAAATTAATAAATTCTTATAAACTAAAATAAATCAATTAATTTTCATTTAATATTCTCTTTTTTCAATTAAACTTCAAAATTTTCGTTGGGTAAGAACAATTTTTTCAATCACATATAAAATTCTCTAATTTTATTCAATCTTTAACCAATTTTATGACAATTTAACATCTTGCTTTATTGGTTTAACTTTCAGTTCGGTTTTTAAAATATTGACGTAAAGTCTAATTTGAGTAGGGTCAAACTGATACCTAACACAACATGTTTTGATATAATTATTTGAAATATTGTTATTTTAATTTATAAATTATTTTAAATCACCTTGTTTTATTATATCAATCGATTATTTCCTAATGACATTCTACATCCTATAGGTTAAGAATTTCAATTTTTCTTAACATAGCTTATATTTTATTTTTAACTTATAGCTTGTAATTTATGAATTATTAGGTGTATTTAATAATTTATATAAAAAGTAATAGATATAATTCTATAGTTATTAAACAAATCTCTATTAAAAACATAAATTAATAATTTTAATTTAGAGAACTATAAAGCATCTTTAAATTATGGGTAACAAACCTTTTCATGTCCCAAATACAATCAAATCGCTTAATTTGAATCCGTTCGTGTCATGTCTTAACATTTTTTTTTAAATCATATAACATTATTTCATGATGAGATGAGAGATTAAAAAAATTCCATTATTGTAATTGTTACTTTTATAATTTCTTATATATGAAAAAGAATTGATAGGTTCTACTCAAATTATGGCTAATAAATTGGCTTAGCTCGACCCGAAGCTAATTTAGTAATTCTTAAAATAAAGTTGTGTTAGTTCAAAGTTTAATCAAAATTTTAGCGTGATTTACCTAAAAAAAATTAACGACTAAGTTATTTAGATGAATTTAAACTAAACAATTCGAGTTGGAAATGACATTTTGGGTCGGACCAAAGTTTCTAAACTCAACTTAAGATGATTAAATTTGAATGTAAAAAAAAAGATGATTAAATTTGGGGTCAGATATAAATATTTTTTTAATTTTTTTAAGGCTCAGCTACCTAACTCAAAACTCGAAAATATCAAGTACAAACGATATTGTCTTAAATAAAATGATATTATTTTCAGATTTTAAATTAAAAAATATAATTAATCGAGTTTACCCTATTCAAGCTTGAGCAGTACCAGATTCAAGCCGTTAGCCTTGAGTTCAATTAGACTTTAGATTAGGCTCGGACTTTAGATTAGGCTCGGACCTAGGAGAACCGAGTCCAACCCAATTTAATATCAAACTTAATTTGTATTGGACCAACTCTTATCTTGGATTTAAGGCCCATAAAAGAGTTGGATGGCTTGGCTCCAATCCCACATATCATCAACCTTAATGAGCAAATATATTTATAACTTTCTTAAAAATAAACAATTGCATTTACTTTAATATGATAAAAGAAACTCCTTTGAGGTCTATGGAAGTGAATGGTCAAAGTGCATGAACAAAAACAGAGACCTATACCTAAACAAGAGGAAAGATATTAGATTGATGGTTGAGAATGGAGTGTGAGGAGCTTTCATTTACCTAAAGCATCTTTTAAGCTTGTGGTCTTAGATTAATCCCCCCAACCCAAGTCCTTAGACTTTTCTTTTTCTTTGATTTCACTTAAAGTAGACCATCATTTTAGCACTATAATTTTATTCTATTAACTAAATTATTTATTAAAAATTATAATTAAATAAACATTTTAAACTTTAAATATTCATTATAAAAATTGTTCTGGTTCGTCTAATTAATAGAGTTAAAATTACATTATGTTTATGCAAGTTTAAATATATAAATAAGACCACATATGCAAATAACAGAAACAATTTATTTGTAAAAATACAAAAAGAAGGTTGCACATATTATGACCCTCTTCAGACCTCCAGCAAAGCGAAAAGTACTGTGTGTTGAGTATGTTGGACTTTTTTTCTTTTTATATAAGTTTAAAATTTAAAACATATGTTTAATTATAATTAATAAATTTAGAGTTTATTTATGAAAATTATAATTGAGTTTAAGATAACTTTTTTAAAAAAATCATTCCTAAATTAAATTTTTTAAACAAAAATTTTGAAAAACCTTTTGTGATTCCTTCGTGAATAATATTTCACTATCATATCAATAATATTGCACTATCATATATTGCCGTCTCGTTGTTACCGCCCTCAAGGGACGTGGCTTGATGGTTGAGAGTGGGGATTGGCTTGGGTTAAGTCCCAGGTTCGATTTCATGCTAGCCTCTCTTGTAAGAGCCTGAGACAGCCGAGATTTTATTTGTAGGTGGAGAACTAGTTGGATCCTCAATGATGAGGTGCGCCTACTTGACTCTCTTGTAGGGTGGTGTGTCAGTTGGGCTCTCAGAAAGGTGTACTCGCTTGACCTACTTACGAAATTTTCTCGAATTAAAAAAAAATCTTGTTATCTTATTAGGGTATTCTAATTCTATGCTATTTATTTTATTTACATATTTATAGAAACTCTATATAAATATATTAATAAGATTTAATCAAACACGGTAGGAATAGTTAACGGAGAGGATTTTTTTTTATACCTAATACTTTGAACAATGTACTTGGCGTGTTATGTTGAAAAGGCCAATAAAACGTAATTAATTTATAATAAATTAACGTCTTCATCTTCTAGAACTTTGACCAATAACACCCCTTACCACCTCAGACCACCATATTAGTCTATTTGGGTCAGCATAATTAATCATCAATCACTCTCTCAATTTTGTATATTCAGATAATAACAATTTATTATCATGATGTTGAAATAAATTTATAAAAAATAATTAAAGTTATTTTAAATTATATTGACTATAATTTAAATGAAATTTAGAATGAAAATAAAATTAAAATCTACTACTATTTTTATTTTTAAATGTTATACCACTTTATATAAAAATTAAAATAAGAAAAATTAAGGGACTAAAAGACTATTTTATCCAAATTACTAAAAAACATAGAGATATAGAAAATAAGTTTATTATCTAAATTTAATATTTAAAATTTAAAATTTTAAAGATGAATTAATATCAAATTTGAGTGAGTTATTATTCCATTATATATTTTTTTTCCTTTAACTTTGAAATAATGATGTTGACTTTTTTTTTTAATCTAAATTCTTATGAGAATATTTAAAGAAATACTAAGATGTAATACTCATGTTCTTATAAATTTTTTTTCAAGTCATGTCTTTATAAGTTATTTTATACATAATAGCGAATACTAAACAGTTAATTTTACCAAACATCTTTAAATAAATAACTTATGTTATTCGCATATCAAATAAGCTATATTAATTCACTCTCAGCTAACCATTGATAGAATCAACAAATAGCTAATTTTAGTGTTAACCTTTTTAAATGATTTTTTAATATTTCAACAATTATCTTACATTATTATTTTAATTTGATAAAAAACCTTTTTAATTGTGCTTCAATTAATTTCCTTAAAAACGTTACGTTTATATCAATAATTAAAAAATTCAATTGATTTGACCGGTTTAACTATAAAAACTTGAACGGTCCAACTTTGCGATCCTTTTATCAACTTTTCAGTTTGATTTAATTTAATAACTTTTGTTGTTAAAAACTGATCAATTTATTAATTAATCGACTAATTTTTGTAAATTAATAAGTTTTCATAAATCAAAATAAATCAATTAATGTTCATTTAACAATATCTTTTTCAATTAATCTTCAAATTTTTTGATAAATAAAGAAAATCTCTTTCAATCATATTTTAAAATTTTTAATTTTATATAATTTTTAAATAATTTTATGACGATCTAATACCGGTTGAATATTTTAAACTTCTTATTTTACTATTTTACCTTGTCCAATTTTTAATATATAATTTAAAAAATCTATTTTTCTTATTTTATTATCCCCAATTAAAAATCCACAATACTTAATCCAGAATCTCATTTTACTTTTTATCCTAACATTTTTTTTTTGCCCCACCTCAAAGTAGTGGCTTTACCACATTCCGTGCCCGGCACAGCACTTCAAGGCGCGTGGGAAATTTGTTTGTTTTCGGTCCACCACCAGTAACACTTGAACACATCACAAAGATCCACACCTGAGCCACAACAGGTCCACTCGCCCACTCTACACTCTCAACTCGTCTACTCGCCCCGTCAAAGCAACTTACACACACGTCTGAAACTCCCTTAATTTTAAATTCTTATTTAATGTTTTCTATTATTTATTGTTTTCCACGTGTCTATAATTCTGGGCGAGTAAGCAAATTTAGTGTACACTCGCGTTTACACAATGTGAATCAGAACTGTTCCTTTTTCTTTTTTCTTTTATTCTTTCTCTAATTTCTTAATACGCACAGAACAGGTCCATCTGTGTCTCCTTTTACTCTCCCTCTCTCTCTAGCTTTTTTTTTTTTTTTTCCATGTATGAAATTTCCAAAGCTTCGATCTTTCTTCTTCTTCTTTAATTAATTTTCTTTATCTTTTTGTTTTCTCGATACCCATTTGGGTTCTCTGCGAAATTCTGGAACTTTTTTGACTTGAAAGTAATCGAGTTTAGCTAATGGGGATGAAGCGGTGGCACGAGTAAGTAATGGAAACCGTGTATTGAATAGGGTTGAAGAGTGGAGTAGCTATAGGTTAAGAGAGGAAGTGAAATGCGTACGCTTTGCGACGCGTGCGAGAGCGCCGCCGCTATCCTCTTCTGCGCCGCCGACGAGGCTGCTCTTTGTCGTTCATGTGATGAGAAGGTTCTGCTCCTTCAACTTGATGCCTCTTTTTCTGATCACTTTGAGTTTGAAACTTAGTTTGAAAGATTTAAGGGATAAAACAAGGTTTATGCTCTGCTCAGAGCCGGAGTATTTGTATTTGAAACAAAGATTTTTGGATTGATTTCATATGGCGTTTCTCTGTTTTTCTTTTTATTTTTTTATCCTAACTTGATTTATATATACTCTATGGTGAGTTTAAATTACTTAGTTCTTCATGTAAGAGTTGTCATTTAGATGGCACGACCGAACTAATATAAGTTTTATCCACGTTGAAGCAGTGGATGGATTTTATGTGAAGCTTGTTAAGACTACTTCATTCCTTTCTTCCTCGTTACTTTGTGCAAGTCCGTGTCTGTGTATATGCAAAAGACTAGGTTTTCGGTAAACTATGGTGATCGGATTAGAGTTAACATGATTCTTTTTTGTTAGAATTTTTTAGTAAATCTGTTGCTTGGAGCTATCAAGTTGAATTTGGATATAGGTATGATCAAGTTGAGTAACTTATGGTCTTTATTCTAAGTACCGGAACTCATTTCTGGGTCTTCTCTTGATATATTTAGGATAAATAATGTAAGTAGAATGGTCTAAAATTCAAATCAGTGAGTGCGAAAGTTGTGACTTAACGACTCATATGAATATGGTTTGGCAACTATGAAGTAGACATCAGGTGATCACTTTATGATTGTCGTGCTTGTGTAAGCTTCTTGTTTTCCTTCAGCAATTGCCTACTATTATGATTCTCATAGTGGCATTTTGAAGAGGTACTTACATTTTTGTTTAGGTTCATATGTGTAACAAACTTGCCAGTCGACATGTACGGGTTGGGCTTGCCGATCCAAGTGATGTTCCTCGATGTGACATATGTGAAAATGCACCTGGTATTATGACTTCTGCCTCTTTCTTCTTCTTCTTCTTCTTCTTCTTTCTGGTTTGCTTTTACTGGTGATATTCATTGTTTAAGTTCTGTACCAAAAGATTGAGGGCTTTTGCTTTGCTTGAAAATGCATGTAGCTTTCTTTTACTGTGGGATAGATGGTAGTTCCCTCTGCCTTCAATGTGATATGATTGTGCATGTTGGTGGTAAAAGAACCCATGTGAGGTACCTCCTATTCAGGCAGAGAGTTGAGGTTTGTGTCTCTGCATTGTAATGATTGATTTTATATCGTTTCAATGAGAAGGTTCCTGAAATCGATGTGCTTTGCCCATTATTCTAACTAGTTTCCAGGGGATAAACCTGGACGCCTTGAGGAACTAGGACAACAAAATCTTGATCAAAATGAAATGAGGACGGTCCAAAATCAACCACCTAAAATTTCAATGAGGGAAAACCAGCAAAATCATAGGGTGAATTATAATGATGGTGATAGCAAGATGGACAGTATATTGATTGATCTTAATACTCGACCTCACCGGATACATGGGCAAAATTCAACTACCCAGGTATCTTCTTTTTCCAGCATAGGTCTCAATGTCCAGATCATAACATTTCAAGTCTCAGTATTTAACATATTTCTTGATATAGTACCCAAACAGTAGTTGTGAGAGTATATGTGCAACATCTGAGAGTTAAAAGAACATATGGTTAGCACAACATAAGAACATTTCTCCTGTTTATCAAAATATTTCACTTGTATGCATGATCTGATACAATCCACTCTGATAAATGATAATGCTTGAAACTTAAACTGAGTGAATTTATGTCTCCGATTTATATTAACGAACAGGGTATGGACATAACAAGTGGTACTAATCATGAATCAGCTAATGTGGTTCCAGTTAGATCCTTCAAAAAAGAGCCTGAAAAGTAAGCAAGGTAAGTGAAACTACATATCTATATTTTGCAAATTTGTTCGACCTTGATTTTCATCTATTTTGTTCTTCAAAGAGGAGCTGTAGCTCATTGCAACGTTTTATGAATTCCTTAAGTAATGGATATATAAATGTCTAGCGTCATATTATGCATTATTCATCATGCTGGTGTCACACAACAAGCTTACTCTGTAATTATGTTATAAAAAGAATTTGGTGCCCATATGGTATGGTTGTTAGCCTCATGCAGATGGGGATAGAGGATGGGTTATGTTTTCACATTCTGTTCGATACAGTTCTAATCTACCTTACTTGTTTCATTTTAAAACTGATCTATAGTGTATGGAAGTCATAGTTTTACAATAAGTCTATTCTTTTTCTGTGTATATAAATTCTGTTGTTAGCTAGTGCATACAGTTCAAGACGGAATACAGACTTTGATTTCAGTTAAATGTTTGCGGAGTAATCATTTTCCATTGTATTTTTAGCTTCTAAGTACAACTTCATATTATATTTGAGCCCTTTGGGAATATTATCATCGGGATGTTGCGTTCGCGTTGGAAGAACATGTCAGAAGCGAAACAAACTGATCGTCTTGTTGGTAAATTATACTGTTTACTTTGTGGGGATCTTATGCCTAACCTACTTGGGAAATTCTTTGTTAATTCTTTAGCCTCGTTGAATCATTGAAAATTTGCCAAGTAGAAACTAAGAAGCAACCGGGATTTTGTAGATTTCCATTTCAATCTTCTAATACTGAACTTTTTGATGAACTTTAACTGCTGTATAACCATTTGACCTCTTCCTCTTGATTTGTGGTTGCAGATGTTTTTGGCTGAAAGTGAGCACATTTAGGACTTGAACCTGCTTTAGACATTCCGATTTCCAGATCATGGTTTAGGCTTAAGATTCCTTGTGAATTTGGTTATATTAGAGTTTTGCCATGTATCAAAAGCATCATTTTTAGTTTTATGTCAAAGAGATAACAGAAACATTATCAGTTCTCGCATTACAGGTTAATCAAAACACTATCACTAGCTGGTCCTTTTTTGTAATAACAGAAACATTATCAGTTCTCGCATTACAGGTTAATCTAATCCCAGTGGTAAGCACCTGCAATTTCTTGATTTCCATGAAGTTCTTGGTCTATCCTTGTGGGACTCATAAATTCTTCTCCTTTTTCATATGCCAACTAAATGTGGGATTCCACTTCAATAATGGCGATTCGAGGATAATAATGGTGTTCTTGTGAGCCCACCATGCAACCAAAATTGGCGATTTTTAATGTTCATTCCAGGTTGTTGTACCCTTGAATTGCTATTCTTACGTAGTCTGAAACAACTCACAACTTGTACACTCACAGCTCTTTTTGCCACCCCATACTACAGTTCCAAGGTTTTTGGAACTTCTGTTTTAGCGACCAAAGTTTGTTCCTCAATGCCTGATGCAATGGTTGGCTGTTCTCTGTCATTAACGTTGAAAATTCAAGAAATGATGTCACTATTGAGCTAGCTATCTATGATTTTTGTTCATTTTTAAAGAATTGTAACTGAGAATTTCAATGATCGAGATCATCAGAAAATTTCGAAGAAGGTAAGTTCAATATTAGGAGTCTAAAGTAAAGCATCATGTTCATGAAGTATGATGTATCATATTCAAGTACAGACTAACCAATCTCGTTGGGAAGAGTTTTATTAAGTGACTAAAGTACAGGTAACCAAAGAACAAAAATAGTTTCCGATCAAAAGGTTATAAAGCATCAACACATGATGAGAGAAACCAGTCTTCACGTTGGAAACTCCTTGTATCCTCTGCATCTATAGCTTCTTCTTCTTCTTAGTAGACATAGCCCTTGACGAACATTCCTTTCTTGGCCTCTTCTGATTCACCCTCACCGGTGTATTTTCCGAGTTGAGCAAGTGAGTTGGCCTTGGCACGGATGAGTAGTGCCTCCTGAGCTGCCTTCACATTCTCTGGCCTGCCTCCCCATGTCTTGAGGCAAGTGTTCTGGAGAGCTCTGGCATAGGAGAATGAGACATGCCACGCGTTTGGAGCTTGGTTCATGGCATTGAGGTTAAGGGTTGCTTCAACTTCAGATTGCCCACCAGACAAAAACTGCTCCAATGACAGTTTCACAGTGAGTACATAGCCCACACAGGGATTCAGAAACAGACAATAAACTGTCATAAGTATACTTTAAGCAAGGTCAAAGAGCCCCCATACAGGGGTTCAGAAACAGACACTAAACTTTGATAAGTACAATTCAGGTAAGGTCAAATGGAACTTGCCATGATTCCAGGGACAGCTGGTGGGATTCTTCTCTTGAGAAGCTTCAGAGTGTACTCAGCAACCTGTCCAGGGCTGGCCCTTTCCTTGCATTCAGCTCCAGGAGTGACCATGCTAGGCTTGAGGAGGATACCCTCAAACATGACATTGTTCTCAGCTAAGTAGAAGAACACCTCAGCCCAAACCTTCTGTGCTACTTCAAAGGTTCTGTCAATGCCATGCTCACCATCAAGCAAGATTTCAGGCTCCACAATGGGGACCAGACCATTGTCCTACAGAATCCAGGGGACAAAAGTTGTTCAATCAGGCAAATGACCCTAGATAAGTGATGAAAAGAAAAGGGTATGACTTGTAAGAATCTTTCCACTTTCCAATTCCATCCGATCTGTTTGTTCCTAGAGCTATTTATTTGAATTGCAGACATTCCTACAAATTTAGAAATGAAATATGTACTTGGGAAATGGCTGCATAGCGAGCAAGACCCCAGGCAGCTTCCTTCACAGCCAAAGCAGATGGACCATTGGGAATGCTTACAACTGTACGCCTGGTCAGTTACCAGTAAATTGTGTCAAAACTATTGTAGCAATAGCATCTAACTGGGAAAGAGTGAACATGGTCAGCTATGCATTTGATACCATTTGGCAAAGCGGGCACCCTGTTGGTAGTAAGCAGCTGAGCGGGAGGCAAGACCGTCAAGACCTTGACACCAGGACTCGTCATGGGAACCAACTAGAGGCACCAAACCCTGTTGTTCTCATCGTTCAAATCACAAGGTGAGAAATTCTATTCAGCTCAGTCACTTAATTGTCTAGTACATGAATGACCTCATGTCTGCATATGTATTACCTTGTCAACTTTGATACCAGGGACTATGTTTTGTTCAACAAGAACATCAACCATCTTCTTGCCATCAGTTGTTGATTGGTATAGGGTCTCCTCAAAGAGAATGGCTCCGGAGATGTATTGGCCAAGTCCAGGAGCAGACACAAGAAGGGTACGGTAAGCCTGACGATTACTCTCTGTGTTCTCTAGTCCGATTGAGGCAAGTCGTTTTCCACAGGTAGCATTGGACTCATCCATGGCCAAGATACCACGGCCAGGTGATGCAACAGTTTTCTGCACAATAAACATGAAAACTTGTAACAAATATATCTCATCTCTGCAATCTAAGAAATTCATCTTTTCAGAGAAAATTATCTGATTCATGCACAAGAAGCATGTGACTATAATTAATCTGTTTCTTCATTATCTTCATCTGAATCAATATCACAGATGGTCTAAGGTTGCACCAACTTGGTGGGCAACGGCTGAAAAACGAATGCCTACTGAGCATCTATAGTTGGTATTCCAAATCTTCCATGGAATAGGAAATAGCTAGACCATTATCACTACTTCACTATCTGTTTCTTCATTATCTTCATTTGAATTAATATCAGACATGGTCTAAGGTTGCACCAACTTGGTGGGCAATGACTGAAAACTGAATTCCTATTTAGCATCTATAGTTGGTATTCCAAATCTGCCATGGAATAGGAAATAGCTAGACCATTGTCACTACTTCACACGCCACAGTTTCATTCCTTAAACTTAGTAGCTAGACACTAAAAAAAGTTTCCAACTTCAAGCTTAAACAGCAAATGAAGGTGATGAAGAAGCAAGTAAAATTACCGCAGTCTTGACAAGCTCATCGGCATAGGAACCAGCACGAACGGTGAAACCAGAGGGTGTGGTAGTGTGGCACCGGACAGTGGAGGCTGACGCAGAACGGAGGCTCTGACCCTTGACCCACTCAGACTTGTCAAGGACAGGTGACGACTTGAGGAGTGAAGCTGAGGCCATTTTCTGCTCTTTCTTTCCAAGTTTTAGAGGCTTAAGGCAACAAATGCAGAAGATAAAAGAGTGGCCTTACACTAGAATTGGTTTATAGTCTTATCTCCTCTTCCTGTCTTCAGCCTCTTCACCACACGTAACCATGCACTCTGTATTTATATTTGGACAGTGTGGTTATCAAAAGATGTCAGATTTGAGGTTGTCGTGAGCTAGCCAATTGGGTTCCGCCATTTGAATGATAGATTGCACACTTGGGATAGTTAGGTGTGGTTGAAATGGATGCTTTTATTCTCACCTTTAAAAAAATGGAATTATGGTGTCATAAAAAGCTTAGATTTTTTTCTTGTCGTGTCAACAAGTAGAGACAAATGAATCAAATTCCTGCTCTACAGCTTCCTGCTTGGTGTGTGTTTCTAGATCCAGACAAGTAAAACGTGAGGCTCTGGTCTCCCTTGGTTTTGGCTTTTTAGCTTCATTTGATCGACGGTCGTGGTTCAGTGCTCTGTGAACCCCACCTCAACGGCTGTATTTGCTTTGCGCAGATAGTTATTGGCTGTATTCGAAGGTTTATTCAGATTTTAGCGTTTGCTTAGCTCCAAGTTCTAGTTTCTTTACATGTTCAGAGCCCTTTCTTTTACAACCTGAACTTGATCTGATCAGATTGAGTCGAATCACATTTGTTCTGACCGAACCGACTTAAGCATAAACTCGACCTGAAACCTAATCATCCGGTTAGGTTTTGCCAATCTTATTTGTAGAACATAAATTTGCTATGAATACCATGAATACCAAATCATTGATGCCAAAGTGGAATCCTAGTTCATGAGAGTCACTTATACAGGACAGATTTAGGCCAAGTACAGGCACAAAGGGCTCTGAAGCAGTTGTTCTTGGTTCTCACTATTCTCAGACCGAACAAAACATAATATTAGCCTCAATTATTCACATCCCAGTTGAAGATGCATCCTAGCCCAGATATCCACTTTAAGGAACAGTTCATGGTACAGAATCATCTCTTTGAATATCAGGTCTCGCACTACAAACTAAAAGTAGCAAAAGATTCAAGAAAAGAAAGAAAAGATCAACAAGCAATAAGTGGAGGAACTCCCGACATTGCAGCTCAGCCAAAGAAAAATGATAGAAATGAAAGTAGGAAAAGGGCAGAGGTTTTTACCGTTCTATAGCTACATGGCAATATTGAGTTGTGGCAACGATATGTTAGATAGTTTAACAGATATGAAGAATTTCTGAAGTGTATGTTGTTAATACAAAGAAAGATCAGAAATTCCACTAACTAAACTGTCAACTGACTCTTCTTTCAAATCCTCCCACGCCTCTTAACCAGCAAGAGCCTTCTTCAACTGTTTAATAAGCTCATCTTCTAGCTCATCTTCCTCCTCTGGAATTCCCAAGTCCCAAACCCTAAAGATATCCTTAGTGAAAGGCTCTTCATTTGTTGTCAACCCTACATCAAGATCGGAATCTTCAGAATCATTTGCTGCCGCACTTTCCTCCTTGTAATTTGGCAAAAAAGGATCTTTTACTGAAGTTTCCGAGAGATGTTCCGGAAGAAGTTGGGAAAACAAAACGCTTGTTCCATTCTCGATCGTAGACCCATCACTTCTTGTTCCTGTTCCTTCAATTGTTGGAATAGATTCATGCTCTATTCCTTCAGATTCAACAAAGTTTGATGACCCTACTTCGCCAATAGGATCCATTCCCATATCATTTCCATCAAGAAAGCTATTAGTTTCAGGAACAGTAGATTTGTGTGATCCCTGCTGCGAAAGAATTTCGATCAAACATCTGTGATAGAATTCCAGTCCCCACCTGGAATTTCAGGGTCTTTAACCAAGCAAGAATCAACCCAAGCTAAATCTTCAGTAGAAAGAGGGTCTCCATTCTGGCTAGAGATAGAAGAACCATGAACAAGAGAAGCAACAGAGCTTTCCATCTTCTCATTACCAAAAGCCATGGCTAACGTACCGACAAAACATTGACACCTGAATCCCCAATTGTACAAAACCAATTTAAACCTACTTCAAATCAAATATAAACCCAACTACACCTGATTTCAAAAGGGTCAACAACCTAATCGCTCAGTTCATAATTAACGGACACACACAGATGCATGTTGTCGCCAGGAGGATTCCTAATTTTTGGAGGGGACGAGAGTGAAAAAGAGAAACAACAAAATTTATGATTACAGACCTAATAACCAATGAAATTTCAGATGGAAAAGAAAACCCCGAATCACTTTGAAACCCTAGTACCAAGTTTCCAACTTTCCATTCAAACGTCAAAATTTATGATTACAGACCTAATAACCAATGAAATTTCAAATGGAAAAGAAAATCCAGAATCACTTTGAAACCCTAGTACCAAGTTTCCAACTTCTATTCGATTACGATTGATAAGACACCAGTTCACTGAACCAACAAAAGTCGGTTGTCTCAAGAGAAAAAGGAGAGAAGAAGCGGAACATTACCGTCGGCCAACTGGACTCGATTAAGATAAATACCAAACTGAAATCGAAAAATGGATGGCTTTTAGATAGGGTTTTGCCTATTCACAATTCGATTTGGAGGCAAAAACCATTAAAATTCCGTTGCCGGGAATCGAATATCCTAACCGACTAGACTACAACGGATATGTGCTTTCAAGCCCGAATACATTTTTACATAAAATAAAACAAGTCTTGCTTTTGTTGGGGAAATTTGTCGCCCCATATCAGTTCGTACCAGCTCGCTCTGTTTTCCAAACCCCATACTAGGTTTCTTACCATTTTGTTAGTGAACAAACCATTTTAAGTGCTCATTCATGTCGCTTCATCTTTCTCATCTGAAAGATTGGTATTAAGTAGGAGTGTTTTCACCTGTGTATCTGAGATCAACCTTCGTATGATCTCCTTGTTGCTGAATGGTGTACTCTATCGGGAGATGCTGCTTTAGCCTACGGAGTCTTAGTTGTAATATGTGACGGTAACTTAATTATGTATTTCAGATCAAACATGAAAGAGTAAGAAATAGATAAATACAGAAATATCTTATTTTAGTATCTATAATTTTAAACGAGATTTTTGAAGTCAAAATAAGCGCGAATTTACCGTTGTCTTTACATGAACTCCTCTCTAAGACATAGGAAAGTCTTTTTATATTTTTCTCAAAACGTAAGCTCTCTTAAAAAGGCAAAGAATTCTTATGCTTACAATTGATTATATGAGCAATTGCAGGACAACTGTGGCTGCTCGTGTAAGACTCCTATCTCTAGCCATTAGTCAAATTGGAAACTTGTTTCTTTCCCATCTCTCACCTTATGTCTTATACGAGGTTTGATTATCTTCTTTGCCCCTTTTTTTAAATTTTGACATTCTAGATGTTATCCATTATTAGACATTCACTCAATACCTCAGTGATTGAGCCCAAGTTTATGTTATAAATTGACTGCACTTTCATAATTATTAATGCACTTTTTGACTCTAAAATTGTGATTTTTGTGCTTAAATTAGTTCCTTGTAGTGAGCTCATATTATTTGCAATTTGTTAGTGAAATTGTTACAAACTGATGTTAATTGCATTACAATTTTTCCAAGGACAATTGATACTGCAAATTGCTATTTATCTTGTAGGAAAAGAAGGAGTCAACTCTGCAGGAAGTCAACAGGACGTTAGCCTAGCAACACGTCGCGACGAGTCAGCAAGAGCAGCACGTCGCAACGTCAAACAATTCATACGTCGCGACGTCAACAAATTCACACGTCGCGACGAGCCAGCAAGAGCAGCACGTCGCGACGTCAAACAATTCATACGTCGCGACGTACAGACGGGCGCCCGGACTCTAAATGGAAAGTTCCCTCACTGTATTGGCCCGGCCCGTATCCACCAGGTATAAAAATTGCCAAATTAGGTCATGAAGGGAGGCGGCTACACAGACACTATACACAGAACAGAGAAGACTACACATACAGATACACGTTCGGAGCCACTAGAGGCGACAAACTATTTCACCGTGCCACCTTCATCATCCACCTCGATCATCACTATTCATCGATCGCTAGATACTTCACGCCACCTCCCTCGTCAGTCTTTGGAATCCCAGCAGTGATGGAGATCGCCGGAGTTATGCTCGGCTAAGGTTTCGATCCTCTTGAAGATGCAGCGATGGTTTGAGTTCACGGGCTTCAAAGGAGAGTAATAAATATTGTCTGAAAATTTAGTTATATTGTTGTAAAGCTCTTAGTTAGAGTTTTCAGTGGTATGATTAGATTAGCATGGTTATAGT
>JAOSBM010000205.1:34713942-34731339 GCA_027568955.1 Erythroxylum tenue | reverse complement strand
CATAAATTGCCAATATATTCATTCGAACTAAAATAATATCATTTTGTTTAAATGATTCAAAATTTAAAATTAGAATTGTTTTTTTTGGTAAATTAGAAAAATTTAATAAATAAACAAAATAAATACATAAAAGTTCACAGACGAAGCCGGATAATGCTCATCCAGCCTAACCTCTGGGCAACCAGAAATAATCTAGGGAACACTTTAACAAGGGAAGAAGCAACCCGAAATCCACTCAACAGCACAATAATAACACCAGGAAATAGAGCCAAAACCCAAGCATACAAAGGCCAAGTAGAAAGCCTAACTAAAACATTCCAACCCGTAGCTAGCAAGCGAAGGCGAAACTGAAATAAATGAACTGCTGAGCCATGGCCCAGGAATGGTCAAGATGAATACTGCCACCAATAAAAACTGCGCTGCACCTCCAAGGGTAAGCATGGCAAGCAGGGACACACCGAAGAAATCCTCAAAAGCATGGATCTGGATAAGACTGAGCAAAAAATCCTGTAAAATAAAGAAAGTGATAATCAAGTTACCTCCTCTCGGTGTATAGGTTTAGCAGTTCCCTAACGTGGGAGATAACTCCTGCAAGCACGGGCTCCTCAGCCAAGGCTTAATTCTTGAAGGTTCTGGCATTATGTTCGGTCCAGATGTGGTAAACAGTGGTGGAGAGCAGGGGAGGGAAGAGAATGATGACTGAAGCTCTGGATCTGGGAACAGTTAAGAACCAAGGAAGAATAGTTGAAAGGGTAGAGAGGTTGAAACTTAGGCAAGTTAATATGAACTCTAATCTTCTATCTCATTCTACAATAAACTCTCATCTCAAATGATGGAATAATATTATATTCCATTCTATTTTATTAATAAACCCCTAACTAAACATAATCTAAAATAATGATATTTTGTTTAAATAATTTAAAATTTAATTAATTAAAATAATATTAATTTATCCTTTAAAAAACTTAAGTTTAGAGTTTGTTTGCCTTTGGTAGCTATAAACGAATTTTCTTTCTTTTTTTATAAATTACGTGAGAAAGCACAATTTAAGTCTAAAAAACAAAATTTAAAATACTAATCTATTTTTTTCTGTTCCCTTCATTAAATTTTTTTTCGAAAGAACAAAAACATATTCTTACGTACAAACAACATAAAATTCCAAATAGAATAACATAACCTCAAATTAATGTAAGATCTCAACAATAAGAGGCAATAAATCAATACACCAAATTAAAGAATTTTCAGAAACTGATTTTTTTCAATAATTAAAAATTTTAATTGATTCAGTCGGTTCAATGGTAAAAATTTTGAACTGTCTAATTTTTCGGTTCAGATTTCAACTTTTTAGTTTGAATTATTTTAATAACTCTTGTTGTTAAAAACATGTTAATTTATTAATTAATCGATCAGTTTTTATAAATTAATAAATTTTATTAAAATAAATCAATTAATTTTTATTTAATAATTTTTTTAATTAAGCTTTAAATTATTTGATAAGTAATTACAGTATTTTTCAATCATATATTAAATTTCTTAATTTTATTTAATCTTTAGCCGATGGTCTAATATCAATTTTCTTTTTAAACCTTAAATTTTTTATTTTATCGATTTAACTTCTAATTTTAATTTTTTCTTTTTTTATATTTTGAGATAAAATAAAGCTGTTTGACAATAAATAAATGAGCAAAATTGATATTATCAAAATGTGTAATACACATTTTCCATCAAACCGCACTCTTTTTCCGACACGTGTCACGCTCCTCCTCGACCTATTCGAAATTCAATTTTTTGAGGTTCGGACCAAAGTCACTGTGAAAATCTCCCCATTTGTTGTCTCTAATCGACCCGACCAAAGCACTCTCTTGTCTCTGCCCCGGCCCTCCGAGATCAGATCGAATAGGGGTCACGCCAAACTTGTCGATCATAGATAACTTGTCAATCATTGGATGGAAGCTATAAGGAAACAGGCCACGAAGCTTCGAGAACAGGTAGCCAAGCAACAGCAGGTAATTCACAACCCTAATTTTTCGTGTTTGGGGATTCTATTCCCTTGATCCGAGCTGATTGTTGATCTGTGAGTCACTTCTTGTTTCGATTGGTTTCTTTTGATTGATTTGGTGAGTATTCGATTGTAGAGAGAAAAAGTTGATGATTTTGTCATCGTGAGATGGAACGTTGGATGCTGATTGTTGCATTTATTGTTGATTTAAGGTTTTAATTGTGACTTTGATAAATTTGCAGTGTTATGTGTGTTATAGGCTTGATGAACATTTTTTTTAACCTGAGTATTTGGGTGAAAATAGATGAATTTTGGCTTTCAGGCTGTTCTGAAACAGTTTGGGGCTTCTGGGTATGGAAGTTCAGACACGGTTATTACTGATGAAGCAGAACTGTCTCAACATCAAAAGCTTGAGAAGCTCTTCATTTCGACCCGCGCTGGCAAGGTTGTTACTCGTCGAATGCATGCTTAATACCTTAGTATTCCACTTTTGAGCAGATGGTGATGGCTCTTTTTTTTTTGGGTAGCATTTTCAAAGGGATATTGTTCGTGGTGTGGAGGGGTATATCGTCACTGGATCGAAACAAGTTGAAATTGGTAAATGGATCCACATTGCTGTTGCTGTTATCCAACATTGAGCTCTGGATTTCAAGGCATTAACGTCGTATTTTGTTCATTTGTTGTTTTCAACAGGGACAAAGATATCTGAAGACAGTAGAAAGTATGGTTCTGAAAATACTTGTACCAGCGGTAATACATTGTCAAAGGCTGCATTAAATTATGGACGTGCTCGTGCTCAAATGGAGAAGGAACGAGGAAATTTGTTGAAAGCCCTTGGTACACAGGTGTGGTTAGTTGGTTTTATACCCTTTAATATAGATATTCATCATTCTATTTTTTAGTCTGCAAGTGTGTGGTGAATACTTGTAACTCTACTTGTTTGGATTTTTGCTTCCAGTCAGTATGTATCCTGAATCTGTTACTAACAGAGACATAAATTTGGCTTTGTTTCCCGATTTAAAGACACATATTCTACAACCTTAATCCAACTTCACCTGTGGCACTGGTTTAGGTTGTTCCTCTATAATATCAACAAATAGATCAAAATCTGGACTAGGATTTTTTATTTTATTCAAATTTGCAATTAAAGTCAATTATCTAAACCTTCCCTTAGCATTTTCATTCCACGGTGTCAGCTTGTAGATGACATGGAAGTACTGCCACCAGGGGATGGAAGCAATTAAATAGAACGTGAAATGCTAAATAACTGTACCTTAAGTGGCCTTTTATTTTTTTGTTTCATCCTATCATTTCCTATTTATTTGTTACTAATATATTTTTTGAACTTCTGTAAATTGTGGACCATTTTCTTCAGATGCTTGTTTGAGTATATGGTGTTTTATTTGTTAGGTAGCAGAGCCATTAAGAGCAATGGTAATGGGTGCTCCATTGGAGGATGCTCGACATCTTGCTCAACGTTATGACAGAATGCGACAAGAAGCTGAATCCCAGGTATTCCAGTGATAAACTTGCCAACTCACGAAATTTTGTACGTGTAAAAATGCGTTGACTTTCATGAGCTTGACTTGTTAATCCTTTGCGTTTCTTAATTCCGTCATGCATTCTTTTCTTGTCTGCTCCTTTCTGGACAATCAAATGTGTACTATGGGTCATTATACATATCACTGAGAAAACTGTTGGAGCCATGAAGCTTGAGGAAGTTTTCAGATCTTCTTTCAGTAACATATCTGTTGAACCTATACAGGCTATTGAAGTTTCTAAACGTCAGGCGAAGGTTAGAGAAATGCCAGGCAATCATGAGCTTGTTATGAAATTAGAAGCAGCAGAAACAAAATTGCAAGATCTGAAATCAAACATGGCAATACTGGGGAAAGAAGCTGCTGCTGCAATGGCTGCAGTTGAAGCTCAACAACAGAGGTTGACTTTACAGCGTCTTATTGCTATGGTATGGTGAAATATCTTCTAGTTTCGCCATACACTTGATTAAGTTTGGATTTTGTGCTATGAGGAGGTCAGAATGAAGCTTCATTCTTCTGTATTTTGTTAACTTGAAGGTTGAAGCAGAACGTACTTATCATCAGAGAGTCCTTCAGATACTTGATCAGCTTGAAGGCGAGGTATGGGTCTGTGATGTTTTGTCCTTTCATCAAGCATTCCCTTTCACTATTTGCTTAGCTACAATTGGAGGTTGTATATTGTTTCGTACTTCCATTTTCAACCATCATCCGCGGCTTGTTACTATTGATAGATGATAGCAGAACGGCAACGAATTGAAGCACCACCTACCCCAAGTGTAGAGAACAATATGCCTCCACCTCCACCATATGAAGAAGTAAACGGTGTATACGCTTCTCAAACTAGCAATGGTTCAACAGACAGCTTGGGTTACTTTTTAGGGGAGGTTAGTAACCAAATTACCCCCTTGATACTTATAATTTTACCATGAACGATCCAACACAATTTATGGTAGTTTTATTTTTATGGTCATGTATTGCATTATACTGCAGGTGATGCATCCTTACCACGCTGAATCTGATGTGGAGCTGACTTTATCTGTTGGTGACTATGTTGTCGTGCGAAAGGTCCAAACTTTTGTGAAATTGCATTTGGGATTGCCTCTTGCATCTGAACGTTTTGTATTGTCAATTGAAATTTAATTGTTAAAAAGCTTGTTCTATTCTCTTTACATTACAGGTGTCAAATAACGGATGGGCAGAAGGAGAATGCAAAGGAAAAGCAGGTTGGTTCCCATTTGGATACATTGAAAGAAGGGAACGTGTCTTAGCAAGCAAAATCGCCGAAGTGTTTTAAGGTGCTTTCATGGTTTTGGCTTCTGAATTGAAATATAAGTTGTACGGTCATCTTTGTGAGGCGTAACACATGCTGTTGAAGGTGGAACATTTTGTCAACACAAATTTAATGCCATAGGTTCCTCTGTTGTGATATGTTACAACTTCTTCGAGTGGCCTTAGTTATATGAAATGTTTTTCGTGTATTGCCCCCCTTGGTTTTTTCTTTTCAATTCTGCAAAAAAGTGATGTAAGATTTTGACCAAAGTTGTCGATATTATGAATGAATGAGTTAAGAAATGCTTCTCCAAACTTTTGGGTTTGCTTGCATGTTTTTACTTTTGCAAGGTAATAATCGAAGGTCATGCTTATGATGAAAAACTCGTTTCTGTTTGGATTTGCATTTGATATTAATTTGATTCGAACTTATTCCAATCATGACAAATAAGTCAGACTAAGTCGAAAGGGATAGATTCGGGAGAAAGAAACTAAACTTCTCTTGAAAAAATGCTCTCCACTCATCCTGCTCTCAACTCAACTGAAACTGATCGCCAGGTTGCAAAAAAGGTTCGCATACGTGAGAGGGACGAAGATCCCGCTCTTCCTGCACCTACTACACAGAGCAACCCACTAAGCTACAGTGTGGTAGTAACTGGACAAACAGACTGGCAGAGGAGAGAAAATCATGGACTGGCCTGAAGAGGACCCCATAGAAATTACCGAGGGAGACATTTCTATCATCCAAGGAAAATTTGGAATGGGGTTAGAACTTTCTGACACCTTCAAAGGAAAATTGGACAAAATTTGGGCAAATGTTGTTGTTATCAAACTCTTAGGCCGAACATTGGGATTCAGCATTCTCAAATCTCGTTTGCTATCACTGTGGAAACCAAAGGACTCAATCAAAATAGTTGACGAAAATGAATTTTACCTTGTTAACTTCACGGAGGAGGAAGACTATGTGCAGATACTTGCCCAGGGGCCATGGATCATCGCAGGTCACGCACTATCAATTCAATCATGGTACCCCGAATTCAGACCATCTTCTGGTAAAATCACGCATGTAGTGGCATGGGTGCGGTTCCCGGATCTTCCAGTCGCTAGGTACCATCCATCGATTCTCAAAGTTCTTGGAAATCTAGCGGGGGTCGAACGGTCAAAATTGACAACCATACACAACTCACTCAAAGGGGAAAATTCGCTCGGGTGGCTGTAGACATTGATTTCAGCTCACCGCTCCGCCCCATCATCGAGTTAGATGGTGAACTCATAAACGTACCTTACGAGGGACTCCCATATATCTGTTTCTCCTGTGGGTGGGTCGGGCACGGAGCCATCACCTGTCCCATGAAACCGCCTGATACACCTGCGACTGCGCAACCCACGGATGAACCGATGATACCCAACTAACCCGACAACCGTCCAACTTCTTCCTCAGATGGCCCCCGACAAGAAGATTATGGGCCATGGATCATCGACAACCGACTGCCCCAATGGCCCAATGTCTCGACCGAAACAATGTCTTGACCGAAACAACGTCTCCCAACACGTCGGTTCGAAAGGCTCGCGGTTCATGGCTCTGACAGGAAAAGAGTCGTTGGAGAACGGTTCAGACTCACGTCAATCAAACGAGGCGACCCCAACACCTACAACTTACCAGACGACGTTCCAGCCCCAAATCGCCGCAAAATCCGTAGCTCCATTAACGTTTAAAGACGTTCGAACGAAACGCTTGTGGTCTCATGGGCGACGTGGACAAGTTAACGTCTCGCACAATCCGTGATCGACAAGCCTAACGCTTTATGGGTTAAAGTTCTCTCTGCGAAATACAACTTTGATGTCAATAACCTCCCCACCACTATAGACGCAAAAGGCGGATCTATGATTTGGAAGAGTATAAAGTCTACTTGGCACCTAGTGCTCCTGGGCATGAAATGGGTGCTCGGAGATGGAGCCAGAACTCGATTCTGGCTGGACCCTTGGGTTGAAGGAGTGGGACCTCTTATCAACTAAGCTACCACCCCCATTCTTGCTCCTTCTGGTAACCTCAACATTTTGTGGACATTGACGGTAATTGGAATTGGGATGCCTTTCAAGATAGCCTCCCGATGGCGATTTGCCGATCAATAGCAGGAACTTCCCCCCCAAAGCCCTACCTAGGGTAGGATAAGTTATGCTGGGGCATATCTGACGCCGGCCAATTCACTGTAGCTTCCACTTACTCCATGAAAGTGGATCAAGAGGACATTGCACTTACTGGAATTTGGAAGGCAATCTGGCACTGGAATGACCCTCAACGCATTTGATCCTTCCTCTGGCTCCTCACACAAGACAAGTTACTTACTAACCAACATCGGGCCCGTAGGCACCTCACTACGGATGGTACTTGCTCTAACTGTGGTCTCGAAGAATTCTCGCAACATACAGAGAGAGATTGTGTCAAAGCCTGCCAAGTGTAGAGCACATTCCCTCCACAACTTGTTAATAATGATTTTTTCACTATGCCAGCTCAACAGTGGCTCTTTACCAACCTCCAACACCACTGACGAGTGTTCGGGCAGGATTGGTCGACTTTATTTGGTGCTACTTGGCTCTTATGGGCATGGAGAAATAGGTCCCTTTTTTATGCACATTTTATTTGGCCATCCTCACCCATTTCTGTTATTTTTTTTCTTATGTAGATCAGATCCACAAGTCAACCGCTTGGCAAAGGAGCTTTGTTACGGGACATTGCCCCCGACACGAACAACTTATAGGATGGTGCAAACCTCCTATCGGGTGGGTCTAAATACGGATGGCGCTTGCAAACGTTCTTCATCTTTGGCCACAGCAGGAGGCCTCATCCGGGATAGTACAGGCAATTGGCTTGGAGGTTTCATCCAGAATCTCGATTGGTGCTCATCGGTGTCTGCGAAACTCTGGGGAGTGTATACAGGGCTCACGCTCGCGTGGAACCTAGGCTATTGACGGATTGAACTTGAAGTGGACTTGGAAGTGGCAATCAACCTCATCTCTTCCTCGAAAAGCCGTTCAATGACCCACATTCCCATAGTTCAGGGTATTAATGAATTATTTAAGCGGAAGTGAACTGTTGTACATCGTCATATATACCACGAGAGTAACAGATGTGTTGACTGGCTAGCGACCTATGTTGAGCATTTTGTTTTAGGAACTGCTTATTTTGATATTACACCCATTGAGTGCCATGTTCTCCTTTTAGAGAATATGTCGAGAATCTGTTTTCCTAAACTCGTAGTGTAATCTGTTTTCTTCCCTGTTAATAAAAAAAAAAAAGTCGTTTATGGTTCCCTTCACTTCACTACCTATCAGAACCTGTACTCATCTCTACCTTAGTACAAACACACCACACTCTGACTAGAATGAGGCGCGAGTTTTTACCAAGCTGTGACTGCAAATTTTGAAGCTGACATAGCATAAAATAAGACTGAAGTTTTAGCCTGGTTTTAGTCCACTCCTATAAACTTAATCACCTTGGTGCACCAGGAAGGGAATGGGAATTGGTGGCTTAGTATTAATATCAAAAAGGTCTTTTTTCTCATCATTCCATGATTTCTTTGAGTTCTTTATTATATGATAGTGCATAGAATCCCTCCATCGCAATCATTATTATGAACATTTACTTGCTTTAATTTCCTTTATCCTAATTTAATTCAACATTGCAATTCAAGCCTCTCCTTGCAATCCAAACTTTTAAGCATTCAGAAGTGAAGGGACATGGTCAACTTGGCGCAATAAAGAATTATTCTTAAGTGCACTGACTAGCTGCAAGTGCCTTGGGTCAGAAAGAGAATAAAAAATTGCTAAAGCTAGTTAGAAGCTTGAACTTGGTGAGGAAGAGGTTGATAGCTATTGACATTTCATTTGTAAATAAAGTTGGCAAATAACATTCCTGGTTAAGTGTAGCAGCAATACATAAGGTATACAAACAATCCAGGAAGGCAAACAGATATAGATAAAGGCATGTCAGCTTTCCAAGCACAGAAGAAGTCCATGAGCTTAAGCACCCTGCACAAATTTCGAATAAGATTTTGAAGACCTTATCCGAAAGAGTCTGATATTTGTGATTATGAACTTCTGTGCCCCTTACTTGTCGATTTGCAGAAAGATACGCGAGGAGGACAGAGATTAGACTGAAAAGTAGAACAACCTGCATGGAGATAACAAAAGAAATCAAAATGTTCTTTTGATTTTATGTACCTTGGACTCAAAAGGTGGAACGCCCACCCTAGGCGCCCCCACACTCCAACCCGACATTGTGTGAGGGAGGTAAATCACGGTCTGATTCCAGCCAGCTTCTCGGAAAGGCGGCCCAGGGCTCGGTGCGCACAAGGAGTCACCACATTGGATGAACTCTCACACTGCCGCTGCCGAGACTCGAATCCAAGACCTTGGACTCACTTTCCTTCCCAATGACCAACTGGGCTACCCGTGTGTACCTAAGTGTAGGTAATGTGCATCCAACTACCACGTTTGGACTATCTCATTTATCTTAAATTGATAAGAGGGGATGTGAAAAGATAACTTCACCACAGCTACCATGAGTTTCCTAGTAGTTATTTGCATGTTTTGATACAAAGAAAAGAAGATGATTAATGCAGAATGGATAAGTTGAGGATATTTTTCATCGTGTGAAGCTAAACATGGCAGTCAAAACTAGGTAAGATTTCACTGGCTCAGTCCTAACTAGGTAAGATTTCCTGATAGAACAAAGAAAAGTAACATGTCAGATTAAAAAAAAAAAAAGTACATCAACCCTATGAGGGTAGCTTGATAAATAAATAAAAAACCAGAGAAAAGGATTGACAGACCTTTTGCTTAGATATCCAGATTCCCTGCGAGTTTTTAGTATTGCCTCCAGCCTATTCAATGTTTTTGTTGCATTGGGATCATTTTTGTCAACCTGTGGAAGCAAATAGCAAATTTTCCATAAACAAACCCAAGGTAAAAAGAATACCAAGATGGATATGGTGTAAAGCAAATGCTTGCTAGCACCCAAAAAGAAGGTTTGCTTGCATGTGTTAATCAGAATTGAGCGTCCCCATGGTAAATACGGGGAGTGATACAGACAAAAAGGAAAAAGAAACAGCATATAGAAGGGAGACATTGTTCATATATGGACTAGTTTCATAATTTGAAATGCCACAAAGATCATTGCCCTCCATTAAACCATCCATTTCCTCCATGTACTGAGTGTCTTTATGTATACTAAAGTATAAGCATATCATACCCTGGACTGCAGCATGCAAGAGAAGTCGAAGAATGCACCAAAGACATCAGACATTGTTCTTGTTCTATCAATCACTTTAGCAGAAAGTCCTGTAGACCAGTAAGAGAATAAAAAAAACATTAACATTTCGATCCCTATACATATATGTCGATAGTTCTTCCAAGGAAAGTGAGGGGTACATGGTATAGAGATAACGAGACACATAAGGCCATCTCATACACAGTGATTCACCCAATTCATCACAAATTAAAAATGATTCCAAGAAAAGTAAAATATGATTTGTGTCTTGTAATGATCCAACATATCTCTACCCAAATCAATACCATGGACTTGTATAAAGGAACTTAAAACAACCTCCAAGCTGTTGATGTTGCGTATAGATCTAATTTTTCTTATGAAGAATGGTAGTCTTAGTACAAATCTTACCTTGACTCATCTTCACTACGCCTCTGAAAACTTTGATATTGTTATAGCACATTGCTAGGGTTCCAATTGCCATGATCTAGCAAAAGAGAGGAAATAAATTGAGATGCAAGTTTCGACTGGCACATATACAGGATCATTTGCACCAAATTCATGCAATCTAACATACTACACCAAATCGAAATACCATAGATTTTCAACTAAAGGCATATGAGAAATTCAAAACACCTATAGATCACATGAAAAACAATATCAAATCAGGAATCAGAAGAGAAACATGCAACTTAAGCCTTTTCCGAATGAATGGCAGAATGGAAGATGGAAAGGCCAGATTCAGATGTGAAATAACAACGTAAACTCGAACAAGCATGGTGTGGGATTGAGCACAGATAGAAAGGCAACATTAAATCTTGAATAATTTCTGCATTGCATACATAAAAGAACTAATGTAACAAAGAAAGAGATGCAAAAACCGTTGAACAATCAAATGGAAAATCTTCCTACCTGAGGGATAGCACAAAATCGAAAAATAGCAGGATTCTGCAATGCAGACATGTATTTTAAGCAGTCTTCTACATGAATAAGAGAATTAGTAACCATATCATTCAAGCATTGCACTGCCTTGACTGAGTTCTCTTCGTATTTTAATTCCTGCAGAGCACAACATGAAAGGGACAAAAAGCCTTGTCATATAATGTGTAGTCAAACTTGAGACACACTTCATTACAAGGATAAAATTAAAGCCAAGGATGCTATCATACTAGAAAAAAAGAAGAAATAGAGGAGAAACAGACCTCAAGTTTCATAACATATTTACCCCAAATTTCACGAGGCCAGAACATACAACACTTAGGTATTTCATTTATATCCTCCAGATAATCACGAATAATGTTCACTTTCTGTTCATTTATCCATGATATATGGAGTTAGAACACGTTCAACGAGAAAACAAAATCGCAGGTACTCTAAGAATCACAGCAATACCTGAAGAAACAAGCCCATAGAATTGGAAAGATAATCTGGTGCCAAATCTTCCAACTGGGAGGCATGGAAAAGCTTGGATAGGCCAAGTCCAACAAGTCCTGCCGCGTAGTGGCAATATTCATCATAGTCATCAATTGTTTCAACCTGCATGATGAGTTTCACTGGCATTATAAAAGAACAAGATATTTGATCTACAAAATAAGAAAGTCTGAGATAACTAGAGATTAGCAGCATTTACTTTAGAAGGGGTCTCAACTAGCCCTAGGCCCTTACCTCCTAATCGTCAGAATGAAAACATTACAAGCTCAATCAATGCACTTTAGGTATGGGTACTCGAGTTGATCCACATGAACACAAGAATATTTTTACTCCTTTAATTTCCTTCTAAGCTACATCTCAGATAACAATGTTATTACCAACCTCCTTGCATATAAATTTTGCGATTCCAACACCCGTTCTCTTGGTAATTTCCTCAATTACTTCCTGAAAGCTGCAAAGTAAAATAATTTCTTTAAGTCAACTAAAAAACAGTAAAATGACTAATCACAAGATTTTTTCAAGCATTCGTAAAGTGATCAGCTGCAGCACTTTTAACTCTAAGCACATGATATAAAATCCATATGAACCTCAAAAAGCTAGAGTCATCCAAAAATATCAATGTGCTTTTGTGATAAAACATATTTGGCAATATGTTGCAAAAACCTATGCATCAACAACTTGCTCACTAACGAAACATATGACCGTACAGCCAAATCATCTGATGATGCATGTATTTACAACTACAAATTTTCCTCCTATTGTACCTTTAAGCAATGTCATACTTCAACCCAAAAACATGCTCATCCAAAGTTTAAGAGACTCCGGAAAAAGATATATTCTTAAAAGGATGCTGTAAGTAACATCCCATATGAACAGACCCTTGTAAAGGAGACTGAGGTATGATACAAGTCAGCAATAGCCTTTAGTCTATGATTGAGATGCAAGTCTACTGGGAAAAATTACTAGCAGTTTATGCCTCAACAACTGCTCACACTTGGTGAATGGACAGGACAAAAAGACCGTCCATGTTGCTAGCCTTTATCCTTCTAAATTTAACAAGTGAACAACTGCTAAAAATACCTTCAGAAAGTATCTGTATAATAAATCCGTTAACCAGGCTGCATCTTTAAAATGCAAAATAACCAATAGCGATGTGTATAGAACTATAAGTCTACAAGATTCAGTTATTTTAATCACTGTGAATAAATCGAAAAGAGAAAAGGCCATGAAATTTGAGAAAAACTAGACAGTAAATCAATTATACCCTTTGCCAAGCTCTGCAAAAGCAGTTTGAACATGATGAAACTGGTCCATGAGAACTTTGTAGTCCTTCGTACCACCTTACAAAAAATCAAGGCAGAGTGAGTGATGATCGTACTGAGTTCCTTTGTCTTTCACATGGAACTTCTCTGTTCTTATTACCGATAAAAGAAAAGAAAAGAAGGAAGGCTAAGCAATTCTGCATAGTTGACTTATTTTTAAGAGACAAGAGTAAAATGATATGTCGCAATTTTTTAAAAGGATGCCCAAGCATTCAACCAAAAGCCACAAAACATCCTTCAAGCTGTCATTTTAACAGAGTTGATAACTTCAAAAAGGAAAGGATAGAAATTTCTCAGACAGTCCAAAACATATAATCCAGGAATGATTAATAAGTGAATGCTATGAGAAGCATAAGATGACCAGAGCTTGGGATTGATCATGAGTTCTGTATAAATTGAGGAAAGAAGTCAGTTAATCACTAGAGAGGTGCATAAAGATGTGGTCAAGCAGCATCATTGTGTTAAAACTGCATAAGATCAAAACTCACATGAAAAGTGCCATTCACGATCATATAAGTGACGATGAAAAGCTATCAAAGTAGGGACTTTGATATCTATCGGAATGCTTGTGTCATCCTCTGCATATAACCATTGGAATTTATCAAACAAAACATTTAATGTGTTGGAGGCCATGGGTCATCCGAGACATGCTCAAAAAATCCTAACACTCAACATATTGATAAGTAGCTCAACGTTGGAGAAATAGAAAAAAGGAAAGTCAACCCCACAAGTTCAGTTTTAGACCACAGAATCAACCGTGTACTTAAAACCAACTAATAATTCCATCAACAGTTCACCTGAGCAATCTGACTGTATGCCCCATTTCAGAAATGACACTTGAACTCCTTTATAATCCAGAAAACAAGGTCAATAATCTTTGTTTCAAAAGAGAAAAAAGAAAGGACACTGAAACTTAGTTATTTAAAAAGGGTAGTCAAAAAAATCAAAGTCATAAGGAATTAAGTAAAGAGAAATGCAAGGTTGACAATTATAAGCACGGACCAATAGTGTCGAGGGCTCGAAGCACCAAGTAGAATATGCATACCTGCAAAAACCAAAAGGAGTATGTTTTAGTAGATATTTAGCAAATTTGTGATGCCCACTTAATATTCCCCATAGAAAACCAGCACACTTGATTAGAACATCTCTCTCACATGTCTCCATTTCTGTCCCAAGCAACATGGAGATGGAAAATGGAAAAACAACAAGGAATTGATATATCATTGAAATACTAGTGTTCAAACATACCACAAACCACCAATCACCAATTTCCAGAAAATCTCTGTAACTAAAAATTAATTAATTAAAAATCCTCTTAAAAATAAAAAAGAGAATTCGTAACAGGTATAGTAACTATCGACTAGTCGTTAAAGATCACAAGAAAAATATCACTTAAATTTTGACAACAGAAACTTTCTTTTTAGTCAACGATTTTCATATAATTTTTGTTTCTTTCTGAACCTATGCTGTCATGCTTACGAAACAAATGACAATACACCGCCATAACAAAAAATCACTTCTCTGTCACAACCATCTCTGAATTTGCCCAATACTTGTACTTTTCAAAAAGCTCAAGTCTTGGTCCTGTGCTTGCATTAGCATACCTTTGTATATACAAATATTAGAAGACGTCGAGTTTATCGCCCACAATAGGATTACCGATCCTCCCTCACTAAAGCCTCCTATAAATGAATGAGCCAAGGGTGTCCTTAAGCCAAGAACTCGAGAGTAAACGAAACTTACAGCGTCACGAAACTCGGTGCCAAGCTGTTGAATGACGAGAGCAAAGCTACGAGAGACTTTTTGAAGCATTGTATAACAGAAACGCCAATGAGGCTGAGGTGGGATTTGTTTCTCTGCATGTTTCATCGCCATTTTCAGCTTCAAAAGATGGTAGAAATCATCTGGGTGTTTCACCATCGCTCCTAAACTCCCCATCTTTCTTTCGTTTCCCTTCATGTAGACCACGTATCAAAACGCCTGAGGACCTTGAACCGCAATGAGAATTGGAGAGAAACGATTTGGGTTTGGGTCAAAATGGCGTCTTGGAGATCAAATCTATCTCGCTACGCCTCGGTCTTGAAGCTGACTTAGTTGTTATGTCTAATAAATCTCACTTATTCATTTATACACGGATTTCGCGTTTATTTATACGCGAATCCACGTAAATAAACGTGCTTTCATGGCTTTGGCGCCTGAATTGAAATATAAGCTGTACGGTCTTCTTTGTGAGGCGTAACACATGCTGTTGACTGTAGAAAGCTTTGTCAACCATAGGTTGACTGTAGAACGTTTTGTCAGCCATAGGTTCCCCTGTTGTGATATGTTACAACTTCTTCCAGTGGCCTTAGTGACATGAATATCTTTTTGGTGTATCGCCCCTTTTCTTTTTAACAGAGTCTTATATGAAATGTTATGATTAAAATTATCGATTAATGTAAAATTTAGTATCAAAATGTATTATCACGTCAAATCTGATGCAATAATATGAAACATACGAACGAAATAAAATCATATAAAAAGTATCCATTTATCACTAATTTAGCATATAACTGACGACATCATTAATCTATTAGTTATTCCGTTATTTTGAAGTTAAATTTTAATGTTTTCTAAATGTTAAAATTTTATATGTACTCTATGAAATTTGAGGATTAAACTTGCTTACGGTCAATTTATTTATGAATTGATGTTTATTTATTTATGAATTGATGTTGATCTTAAATCGAATTAAAGAAGTCCATGATACAAAACATAGCATGAAGGAAATCATGATGAGATCATGATAATGAGATTTCTATTATGTACAATTATGTTAGTATCTAAATTACCCTTAGTCATAGGATTAATGAGACATAACATTTTAATTCGGATAGACTAGCACATGTTGTACTCTTTAATTTGATCAAGCAGTGAATCTCACAAATTGTAAGCATGAGATGTTTAGAGTTAACATGTGAATGCTTACTAAGAGTAGTAAGTACATCGAATGACCCACTATGAGATTATCATATGAATGATCTATCAAATGTTAGTGATTAATCTCATCATAGTAATGGTGCAAATATCCTTAGACTTTAGATGCTTAAGGATATCTTGGATACTGATCTCGTGCATTGATACCATTCCTTGTTGCCTCAAGACGAGGTCACTCAGAGGGTGATGATTGGGTACAACTATTGGTATTCGAAGGTAACTGAGTAGCTAATAAAGGATTTAACACTCCTGATAGAAGGAAATAATACCCGCGACCTCTTGTCGGGATCATTACTTGGGAGTTTCTAACCAGAGCAGTTATGTGTCATGAAGAGAGTATTTAATGACACATAAAGTAGTGAGATCCTCAGGATAAGAACTAACATCACTTGGATTAGATGTGACGTAATCAGGCTAATGAGAGTTGACACATAATCTATACTCCGAACCAAGTAGGGTATGGGATGGTGAAGGGACAAATTGCATAGTAATTATCTATGGAAAGATTCTTAAGTCAGATAGTTAACTATCGAAGAGTTCGGGTGTTAATTTACTTACATTCCGGTAAATTGACATCATGAAACCCTTCATGATTTGCTTAGATTAAGAGTTAATTTAAGTAGCATGAAACTATTCATGATATGCTCGGATTAAGAGTTAATTCAAGTGCAAAAAATAATCAGGAAATTAAAGGTCTCTTGCATAAAAGATCGGATAAAAAACAAAGTGTGTATGGTTGTCATTTTAAGCAAGTCACGATCGTGACCCACTTGATGACATGTGATAGGTGTAGATTGCATTGTATTTTTATAGGTAATTTGATATATGTTTAGTGGTTAATTTGATTGTTTAGTGTATGTTTAGGTTAAAAATTGTGATAATTCATAAATATTTGTGTTTTAAGTGTTCTTTGGGTGAGAACATGTTTTTGAGCTTCAATTATATATATATGAGGTGTTGTGATGAGTTTGTTAGTATTTCAGGACATTTGGAAGAGTTGCGGAGGAGACCCGAACCAAAACACAGGGCCACTATCATGGCAGAAACACCAACATAAGGCCACGATCGTGATAAATTTGTTACAATCATGACTGAAGCTCGAGCATAGGGCCACAATCGTGGGAAATTTGTCACGATCGTTACTGAGAGCAGATAAACCAGCCACGATCATGGCCTGCACGCAAACAAACACGGAGTCACTTTCAGATTCAAGTTTTTTCAGGCATTTCAGACCCCCGGAAAGACACTAGGGTTACCTTAATTAAAAAAGACTATAAAAGGATAATGATGGAGCCCTAAAAAGGAGTCTACATTCAGCTTACATTTGGAAACCTAAAGGAGAGAGAGAAAAGAAGAAGAGGAAGAAGAGGAAGAAGAGGAGGGTTCCAACGCCGAAGCTTCCTGGAATAGGTGATTTCACAACGTCGCTACTTTCTTGAATCATCCGACCTACGTTTTATTTCCTCCTCATTTACTTTTTTATTCATTTAATGTGTAATTGATGGGTTTCCGCAAGTTCACGGGTCTCAAGTAGTACAGTATAATATCGTCCCACATGGAGTAATTGTGTAAGTACCAGGCTTGGATCACTCAATT
>JAOSBM010000205.1:34637370-34662057 GCA_027568955.1 Erythroxylum tenue | reverse complement strand
ATTACCCCTCCTGAAACAAATTTCTGGCTTCGCCACTGTCTAGGGGGCCTGATAGTACGCAACCTTACCCTTACAATATAAAGAGACTGTTTTCTGTAAGTCCACATACATATGTGACATGATAATAAAGATGTAATGAACACAACATAAAATTAGGAAAGATTGAGAATACATTGAAAGATATATACCTGATGTTGCCACAATCCACTATTACCTGTTGCCCTGTCAAGACTATCTTTACTCGATGCCATCAGTGCTATGCGTTTTTCCTGAACAGTGCCCCAGTTGTGCGGCACATCTACGGGGTTAATCGTCCCAGAGACCTGCATTCAGCCGACGTGTGCAAGCCCGAAGGAACATACTCGGTGCCCATAAATATATGGAGGACGCCCGTCGTCTCTGTCTCTGTCCGATAAGGCTACCCTCCCTGCTGCCGTAATGTTACAACTTCTACAAAACTAACGGGTTAAACACTTCCACTGTATTTATCTACGATCTCATTACTCCGGTCCGGCCAAAAACATAATAATCTCTCTTTTTATTTAAATTTTAAAATTTTTAAATAGAAGATAATTAAAACACTATAAATGAAAGAGGATATGTTACTAAACGCCCAACTACCCCATCTTGTTTCCAGCCGTAGATTTAAGGTAACGTGGTCATCCTTTAATGCTTTGATCATCAACTATACGGAATAATAAATGCACTCACGAGCGTGAAACTATAATGATACTCAATGCCCTATTTAATGCTTATCTTATTTTGTTTAATTTCACTTGGTTACATAAACTATTTGTCATATGGAAGATAAATCTAATTATTCTGAATCATAAGCTTCTAGATACAATTAAAGTTTGAAATTGAAATTAGCACATGATGATATTTCATGGGGTTCCCCAAAGTTTAATTCTTCCAAGTCTAATCAAACTAAAAATTATGGATTTCTTGATTTGACCGGAATAATAAAAGATTTTGTATTAAAAAATACTCGAAAATGAAAGTGGGGACCCACACTGAGCTGAATAGGAAGTTATTCCGCGACACGTGTCCCGCACAACCAATGTAAGTTTTTCAGTGATTTTGGTAAAACACTATATAACAGAAGGGTAAATTGGTAATGAAATGATCGTTTCTTTTGTTAGTTCGAATAAATTATGTCATTCTTAAGATTTTTTAATAAAATTTTAATAATATTAAATTATAATTGATAATATATATACAAAACAATCTGTATTAAATAAAATATAATGATAAGAATTAATAATCTTATAAAGATTTAAATTGTATTGTTCATATATTTTTTAAAAATTAAAATATATATTTTTATTATAATCATAATATGTTATTTAAAATATATAATAGCTAATAATAAAACTTATTTACAAAATCCAACTAGTTTAATCGTAAAAACTTTAAATATCTAACTTTTTTGTTCAATTTTTAGCTTTCCGATTAAATTTACTTTAATAATTCTGGTTGTTAAAAACAGATCAATTTATTAATTAATCTGTCAATTTTCATAAATAAATAAGTTCTTATAAACTAAAATAAATTGATGAATTTTTATTTAAAAATTTCTTTTAAAATCAAATTTTAAATTCTTTAAAAGGTAAAGATAACAATTATATTTTAAATTATATAATTATATTTAATATTTATTCAATTTTACGATAATTTAATATCACTTGAACCTTTTAAATTTGAAAATTTTTATTTATCTATTCGTTTAATTTTGAAAATATTCATCAACAACACTTAGTATAATTTTAAGTTTTTAAAATATCGTAAAAATCAATAATAAGAATAAATAATTTGTAAAGGATAATTTTTATTATAAAATTTCAAAATATATTTTTAAAAATTAATAATAGAACTTATATATGAAAAATCCTCATTTTTATCTTAAAAATTAGGTGTTGATTAATCATTTTCCGACTTTGTCCTTTCTGGCCTAGCCCTCGTACCACTGTTATTCCCGCTCGTTTCATTGCCCTTTGAAAAACTTCCCTGCTTCTCGGGTCCATGTTCTTGTTTAAACCTTAATCTCGCCCCCCTCCTGCGACGTCACGAGGTAGATTTTTATAGCTTTTAAAAGTTGAACAAAAGTTTAAACTTAAAAAAGGTGTTACGAAAAATCAAAGCCCGTCGTTGTCACCTTCTTTGCTCGTTTATTCATTACAAATTTTAGGAATCAAAATCTCTACGTATCTATCATACTTTCTCCGCAACTTCTTTGTCTTAAAGAAGACGAAAACCATCTGTCTCTCTCTCTCTCTCTGTGTGTTTCTTCTTCTCTAGAGAGAGCTTCTATAGCTTCAAAGCTTCGAAGCAAATAAAAATGGAAACTGCAATTGGTTTGGCTTTTGAAGAACAAGTAATGAGACCTCGCTGACACATTCTTCTCCTAGTTCTGACGCTTTGAACAGCCGAGTTGATACCTGACTCGCCGAGTCAACTGAAAGAGGTAAAGCTTGACTGAAGTAAACGAACACTGAGCTCCAATCCAATGGCGTCGTCTTCACGTGCGCGGAGCAGCTCACCGTTCTCGTACCGAAAACCGTCGAGTCCTTACTCGTCGGCGTCGTCGTCATCTTCTTCTTTGACGAACAACAGGCTCACGCGTCGCCCTGGCTCGTCCTCTTCTTCGTCGTACTTCAACTCTGGCGGAGGCGGATTCGGTTCCCGATCCATGACCCCCAGCTGTGGCCGCTCCGATTCATTGTACACAGGACAGGGCGCTTACGGCGGTTGCACGCCGGTTGTGTTCGGCGCGGAGGATCTTGCCTCCGAATCGATTGATTCTCCGAGGAATGGAGAAAGTATATCGGTGACGATTCGGTTTAGGCCGTTGAGGTATTTTGTTTAGATCTGACTGCAGTGGATCGGATCTATTTTTGTGAAAATGGATTGGATTCTTTTTATTGGAGGTAATGTGATTTGGCGCCTGTTTGGTTGCAGCGAGAGGGAGTTCCAGAAAGGAGATGAGATCGCGTGGTACGCGGATGGGGATAAAATTGTCAGGAATGAGTACAATCCAACTACGGCTTATGCATTTGGTATTGTTCATAGATTTTCAACTTCGGTTTTCTGTTTCTAATCGATTAGTATAATAAAATGTGCATGCTGATTAGTGTGCATTGGGCAGATAGAGTATTTGGACCTCATACTTTGACACAAGACGTATATGAAGTAGCTGCTAAACCAGTCGTCAAAGCTGCTATGGAAGGCGTAAACGGTAACGCAGAGATGCTCCGATCATAAATGTTTCTATGGTTGGATCTGTTGGAGATTTTAATTGAACTCTGTTTATAAATTCAGGAACTGTTTTTGCCTATGGAGTTACTAGTAGTGGAAAGACTCATACCATGCATGTAAGTTTAGCTTGCTGTCACTAGTTATTCCCTTTTCCTTTGGTTTTGTCTTGCTAATTTACTCATCTATTCAGTCTTTGCTATTCTATTTCTATGCGGGATGCTATCATGTACGTCATCCTATAAGTAAATATAATGGTTACTTTTCATGGTGAATGTTAATCAACATAGGACTGTAACTATGTTTATTAACTTCCCATCCACATTGAGGTCATTTTCTAGTGTTTCTCCCACTAATTGCTCTTTCTCTCTGGTAGCTACTGATTAATTATACTGGTGATGGTCAAGACACGGCAATATGTATCCGTATCTTGTTCTTAACTAGGATCAACTTAATTTACAGCAAGAACACTTTTTTTCTCTGTGTTTGACTTCTGAAAATTTGTTCATAAATTTGAGAATTAGGATTTTCTTGGCTGTTTTCTTCTTTTGTTTGACCTGTGCGTATTGCTATTATATATATATACAGGGAGATCATAATTCACCTGGCATTATACCATTGGCCATAAAGGATGTCTTCAGCATGATCCAAGATGTGAGTACTTTCCTGAAATTTACAACCCAAATTTAATGTGCTCAATATATTCGAAGTATCAGTAGATTATTGATTTTAATTTGTGGAAGCAGAATTGCTTTAACATGTTTCTACAGAAGTAATGCAGTTCTTATACCTATATATGCATGTTTGCTTGTTGTCTTACCACTCCTGAATGACTTAATACTGCCTTTTCTAATTATTCTTTAGCAATCCTGAATTACTTAATTTCATTCTTGCTTCAGACTCCAGGAAGAGAGTTCTTACTGCGTGTTTCCTATATTGAAATCTATAATGAGGTGAGTGGTCCTTCATACACTTAGTTGGAGCTTAGAACATGTCTCTTAGACTTTTTTTTTTCTTTCCTATGGTACGCAATTTTGCTCAGTTTGGATTCTGGAATATCTGTAAATATTCATTTGATTTTATTTTATCTTGTCGTCTATCTTCTACATTAAGCATTCATCAATAATCAGTTGAATTGATTTTTTTCTCGTAGCAGAACTGATATAACTTATGTTTCCATGTGAATTTTTTATATCAGGTGATAAATGACTTACTTGATCCAACTGGACAAAATCTACGTGTTAGAGAGGATGCACAGGTGCTATTAAGAACATCTATGATTTTTATTTTGCATTTTTTGGTTTATTTCTCAATTCACACCTTGCTTTTTACTTGCCGCCATGACAATCATCATATCATGAATAAAATGATAGCAAAATGTTACTCTCTTAATGAACCAATAATATGTCTGAATAAAAATCATTCTAAGTTGCCAACTGAGATACTTGGTAACAGACTCTACTTGTATGCTTAATATATATAATATTTGACAAGCAAATAAAATGTTTTACTTGGGAGTGAATGTTCTTTTGATTGAAATGTTTGTTTTTTTAAATGGATCCATATTTACTTCTGTGCCACTTTTCCAGGGCACTTACGTGGAGGGTATAAAGGAAGAGGTTGTTTTATCTCCTGGACATGCACTTTCTTTCATTGCTGCTGGAGAAGGTGGTTCTGTAGGGAGATGCCTTTGCCTCTGCCTTTATTGATATTGTTGTTTCACATTTGAAAAGGCATCTGACCACACAGTTTTCAATTGACGCTTTATGTTGACAGAACATCGTCATGTTGGTTCAAATAATTTTAATCTTCTGAGTAGCCGAAGTCATACAATATTTACTCTGGTAAGCTAATGATGATGTGATATGTAATAAACAATTGGCTAATTTGCTTAGTGAAATCCAAGCTAATTCCTGCATCATTTATGTTTGGTGCATGCTGTTACTTTTCCATCCTCTGTCATCTATCTGCAAACCATTTGTATTTACTGTCAATTTTGTCATTATCAAGCAAGCAGTGATTCTTATTTAGAATGTACATTACAATGATCTGTTTCTGGATATGTAGATGATTGAGAGTAGTGCCCATGGTGATGAGTATGATGGAGTGATCTTCTCTCAACTTGTACGTTTTCTTCTACCCAAATCATCAGAAATTTGAATATTCTTAAAAACTGTGTGGCTCATGTATTGGCTTGTTTTGTCTTATGTTTTAGAATCTGATTGATCTAGCTGGTTCTGAGAGTTCAAAGACTGAGACAACTGGACTAAGGAGAAAGGAAGGAGCTTACATAAACAAAAGCCTTCTAACTCTTGGAACTGTAAGTGTCTATGATGCTTTTTTCTTTACCTAATTTAAGTCTTGTTCTTTATCCTGAGAATTTATACCGAGTAAGTTATGGGGTCAAGTCTATATGTTTTCACGCTCATTAGTCTGAATATTGTTTCATATTGCTGATGAATTTTTAAGAGAAACCTGATAATGCGATACTGGTATCTTATCTACAGCACATGTAGGTTTGATGATCCATTCTACTCTTGTGTGGTGTCAAGGCCTTAAATTAATATATTTGGCTTCTTTGTAATTGCAAAAATCTGTAACACCACTGACGTTGTGGCTCTGATCTAAAGGTAATTGGAAAGTTGAGTGAAGGGAGGGCATCTCATGTTCCATATCGAGATTCCAAACTCACCCGACTACTGCAATCTTCATTGAGTGGGCACGGACATGTTTCGGTGAGTTTTAGGTACCACCAAGATCTGTCATTTTCTAACAGGAAGCCCAAGTTTTCAGTTCTTCAATAACTCGTACTACTTGTTACAAAGGTTTAATTGTTGTAACTTGAATACAAATAGAGCAAATAGTACCTAATATGCACTTGGCTTGCTAAATTGGCGTACAGCTTATATGCACAGTTACTCCTGCATCTAGTAATGTGGAGGAAACTCATAATACACTGAAGTTTGCTAACAGGGCAAAGCAAATTGAAATCTTTGTTTCACGTAACAAGGTAGGCCATGATATCTCCTCTTTATATCATTTACAAATGGTAATTTATAGTAATTATTACATGAATAGAGTTTGGATACTGATGTGGGGAAATACTTCCAGATTATTGATGAGAAATCTTTAATTAAAAAGTACCAAAGAGAGATCTCAAGCCTCAAACAAGAACTTGATCAGTTAAGGCAAGGGATGCTTGTTGGTGTAAGTCATGAAGAGATTCTGAGCTTACGGCAAAAGGTCAGTTGATTTTGATCTATGTTTGTGTGCCTTTTCCTTCAATATATCTTATGGATGGATATATTTGTGCTATTATTGGTGTTCTTTCATCCATTTCAAGCTATTCTTGTTTTCAATTGAATAGTTGGAAGAGGGACAAGTCAAGATGCAGTCAAGATTGGAGGAGGAAGAGGAAGCCAAGGCTGCTCTTATGAGTAGAATCCAGAGGCTAACTAAGCTTATACTTGTTTCCACAAAGAATACGATTCCTGGTTTGTGTGATGCTCCTGGTCATCACCGAAGCCACTCTGCTGAGGATGATGTGAGTTCAGCTTCCATCTTTGCATCAGGAAAATATCAAGTTATTTGAATTTACCTCTTTTGTTCGATTCTTTCTGGGTGGTGAGTCTCAGTGTGAGGGTATATGTGATTGATATGGCTTGAAGATCATGGGTTGATTTTCCTGATATTTCTTTTCTTGTTTATGCTTTGTCATAGAAGTTGTACTGCAATTGGGATAGGGCTGATATTATCTCAACACCAAGGCCAATCTCTGATTTTTGTCTTTCTTTAATTATTTTGATGTGGCTAATTATCCAGTAGTTGATTTTGTTGTTTGCATGACTTCTTATTTTCCTAATATCCTGTTCCCTTTTAAAGATTCAAACTAATGCCTACATTTAGCTTTTGAGGCTTATGTCTTTAGATGCTAGTTCTGACATTCATCTTCCATTTCTCTATGTTTTGTTCAGAAGCTTGATGTTCTGAGAGACAGTACCTTATTTCTTGAAAGTGAGAATGCAAAGATCCCTCAGTCATATCTTTGTGTAAATCCATCAGATGCATCTCATGAAGTTAAGCACAAAAGATTTTCTAGCAAGTCGAATGATGAACTCTCAATGGGTAGCAGTACAATTACGGAATCAATTCAAGCTGGTGAACTTATAAGTGGTTCAAAAGTAGCAGCAGTACGTTCTAGCAGTTTTGCTAGTTGTTTAATTTATTTGGCTTCGTATAAAATGAATTGATAAAGCAAATTGCATATTAGCTTGTCCACATTCTGATAATGTTTCAAATCTATTTTGTCTGCCTTGGATCTTTTTTTATATGTCTCGCTCAGATATTTTCTTTGTTATCAGTTTCATTTTTAACTCTAGTTTGCTGAAATTATCATAATAATGAAGCAATAGTTTTAATAGACCTCATGGAAAGTTTTTCTGGATTCCTGGGAAGCAAAATCCTGAAGCAAGAATGCTATATTGTTCTAAGAGTTTATGTTTCTCCCAATCTTCATGGGAAAGAGCAAGTGCACTGGCTTCTGTTTTTTGAGAAGTGATGAAAGTTTATATATCCCACCATCCACTAGATTATTCAGACTTGCAGATGGTTGAACAGAAGTTGTCAGATGCTTATCTTCTTAATGGAGAGAAGATACCCCTTTCATTTTATTTAATGTATCTAATTAAGGGGTATTCAATGATAGGATTCTTGGGATTACCTTTTCTTAATACTTAAAAGTCTCATCTCTCTTCGTTGCAGGGGGGACTTACACAGGACCAGGTGGATCTTCTTGTGGAGCAGGTTAAGATGCTTGCTGGAGAGATAGCATTCAGCACCAGCACCTTGAAGCGATTGGTGGAGCAGTCTGTAAATGATCCAGATGGTTCAAAAATGCAAGTAAGCATCCCCTTTCTCCCATAACAAAGCATCTTTACTGGTATCTTAAATTAAGTTCAAATTCCAACAACGAAATCTATGGAACTGGTACCCAACATCATGATTTGATGAGTTAGTTATTTTATTCTTCTCTCTCCGTTCTTGTCCTCAAGTTTATGATCTCCATTTCAGTAACAAAGGGGATTCTCTGTAACTTTTGTGCAATCTATTCATCATCCTCCAATGTTTATCAATATTATTATATCTTGCATTTGCCAGCCGACTGATGATTCTAGTTTTTGTGTTTAAGTGGTGATGTAATGGTTAATGAGTCTTGTCGTTGCAACTCATTACAAACTTTACATGATTCATGTGTCCCACGTTTGCATATTCTAGGGTTCATTGTTCAATGCCAAAACAGTAACGCAATTAACATCTATCTCTCACAAAACTCAATAGTTAGCTTGTTACTTACTAATACCATCATTAAAAAAACATATATTATTGAGTACAGATACAGAACTTGGAACGTGAGATTCTTGAAAAGAGAAGGCAAATGAGGGCATTGGAACAACGGATCATTGAGAGTGGTGAGGCTTCAATTGCCAATGCATCATTGGTGGATATGCAACAGGTAGAATCATTTACATCTTCGCATTCTGATTTTTGACTTTCTCATAATGGAAGCTTAGTAGGTCAATTCATTTGTGTGCAACAGACAGTTATGAGATTGATGACCCAGTGTAATGAAAAGGCTTTTGAACTAGAGGTGAGTATCTTGTACCATGATATTTTGATACTCTGAAAGTGCGGTATCAACCTTTCTGCCTTTGATTTTCAATATGGCTTGGTTTGACACTAGATTACTGTCATAGTGGCAGTTGAGAACATTAAGACTATTTTTGCTTGGTTACTTGATTTACCTCATCAGTCTCTGTCTTAACTGCAGTAGTCCCCGTATAATCAACAAAAATAACTTTAAATAATTGAATATCCTCAACTTTGTTTACTTTAATATCTAGTAGATGCTGCTCGTCATGTCTTACTGCCTTGCAACACTCCTCTAGCGAAAATCTTATAACACAGTGGTCCTTATTTTGTTTGTCTGCTGATTTGATATGATTTTTCTTTTAGTCACTGGCTGGTACGTTTGTTTAGCATGTAATTAAATGATTTATTCCACAGTTAAAATCAGCAGACAACCGCATCCTCCAGGAACAACTGCAAACTAAGGTTTGGCAACCTTTATCTATGTATCTTGTCATTTGGTTAATTTTGACTTTCGTTCTCCCTGTGCAATCGAAACTTTGCGCCCCCTTCAGTAATAGTTGATCCTATTTTTACTTCTTTACATACTTGATTATTGGCAGTGTTCTGAAAACAAGGAATTGCAAGAGAAAGTTTGTGTCCTGGAACAGCAGTTGGCTGCTCTATCTGGTGATAAATCATCATTAAATTCCGAGCTTTCTGTTTCTGATGAGTTTGTTGATGAACTGAAAAAGAAAGTTCAGTCACAGGTAAATCTTGCTTTGAATTCACTAGTACTTGACACCTTTTCAGTTGATAAATTTGTATTTGGTTTATGTAATGCTTTGAATCATTCCCATAGGATATTGAATTTTTGGAAAGAGATGTTGGAATATACCATTCCTGGGATTTGTTAGATTAAGGTTCATGTGACAGGTCACATGCAACCCATATTTGATATGTTTTCAATGGTAAAATAATGAACGACATCATAAGTATATGACTTGTCTATTTGAACAGGAGATTGAGAATGAAAAGCTAAAGCTAGAACAGGTTCAGCTTTCAGAGGAGAATAGTGGTTTACATGTTCAAAATCAGAAACTAGCAGAAGAGGCCTCCTATGCAAAGGAACTGGCATCTGCTGCGGCAATCGAATTGAAGAATTTGGCAAGTGAAGTCACCAAACTCTCGTTACAGAATGCGAAGTTAGAAAAGGAACTGTTGGCTACTCGAGATTCAGCACATTCCAGGGGTGGAGGCTTGCAATCTGTAAATGGTGTTAATAGGAAGTACAGTGATGGCACAAGACAGGGGAGGAAAGGACGGTTTTCTGGCAGAGGAAGTGATATTATGGGATTGAACTCTGATGACTTTGAATCATGGGATCTTGATCCTGATGATCTGAAGATGGAACTGCAGGCAAGGAAACAGCGGGAGGCAGCTCTTGAGGCTGCGTTAACTGAAAAGGAGTTCATCGAAGAGGAGTACAGGAAAAAGGCGGAAGATGCAAAGAAAAGGGAAGAGGCTCTGGAAAATGATTTAGCTAACATGTGGGTGCTTGTTGCTAGATTAAAAAAAGAAGCGGGAACTACCCCTGACTTGAATGCTAATGATAGGAACGGTGATGGGATCGACCATATTTGTGATCCGAAAACTAATGGTTTCGACCATAATGTTGACTTGAGAGACACACAACTTTTAAATACATCAAAATCCGCTGATGAAATTCCAAGGGAAGAGCCTCTAGTTGTTCGCTTGAAGGTAAATACTCTTTATTTAACTTTTGCATTTGTACTCTTAAGGCATTTGTCTTTTAAGGATAGTTGTTTGCAGTATTACAGCGTAAAGCTAACTTGTACTCAAGTTCCATGGCCTTCAAATGGTTCCTGGATTGAGTTTTCCAATTGGTTAATATTGATATCAGCTTAAAATTCTTCTTCGTCTTATTTTCATAGTAATTAAAGATCTGTCTTTTTGCGTCTAGGGCTCATAAATTTATACATAACTAGATGCCCAAGGATTTCTAGTAATTGATGCAATTGATTTGAATTATTATACTGCTGTTTTTTTGGGTGCGGGTGCTTATCTATATAGTCTTCCCAAGGATTTCTAGTAATTGATGCAATTGATTTGAATTATTATACTTCTTTTTTTTTTGGGTGGGGGTGCTTATCTATGTAGTCTAATTTTTCTTCTCAGGCACGAATGCAAGAAATGAAGGAAAAGGAGCTAAAGAGTCAAGGAAATGGAGATGTTAATTCCCATATGTGTAAAGTATGTTTTGAATCACCAACAGCAGCAATTCTTCTACCTTGTCGACACTTTTGTTGTAAGTCAGTCACTGAAGTTTCTCACAATGTGCATTTAGCTATTAATTACTCAAATCATTTAAATTTTAATTTGTTCGTCTTTTGTAGTGTGTAAATCTTGTTCGCTGGCATGTTCTGAGTGTCCAATTTGTCGCACAAAGATCGCGGATAGGCTCTTCGCATATACTTGACAACGTAATAAATACCCTCCAAATGAAGGTAATAAACTCGTACATCATAATGTATTTCTGCTTTTACTATATATCAGGGTTTTCAACCTTCAGGATTAGGATATGTTTCTCCATACACATATCTTCAATTTCCAAATCTGAATGTTTCAGTACACATAGGTGGGATTTTTATTTTGGGGTTAATTACACAATAGCCCCTGTGATTCGACTTTTTTTTTTAAATGTCAATTCTTATATTTTTGTTTAACTATCATAATCTTTTTATGTTAGTTTCTTGTCGATTTGTAACTTCAAAACAACCTTATATTGAATTTAAGAATTCTAATATTACGTTGTTTTAAGGAAAAAAAAAGATAGAAAATTAATGAAATATGAAGGATTATATAGTTACAGAATACCATAAGAGTAACTGAAATGAAAAAAGGTCAAATCACAAGGTCCCAGTGTATTTTAACCCTTTACTTGGTTTGTTTTATGCCGCGAAAGGTATGATGTAAAATTTGAAACTGAAAGTTGTCATTTTTTGATGTGCCAAACTCTGATACTAACACTTTTTTCACTTTTGTGTTTCGTTTTCCGTCCTTTTCTGCAGGGTTCGGCGTTCATTCACTTGTTTGTACTCATGCAAAATACTGAATTCAATTCTTTAATTGATCCTGTATCTAATAGTCTAAAATGTATATATATATACATTATATATTGTTCCTTTTCCTCTCCCTTGTGGGCTGTAAAATAAGGCTCAAATTAAAGGGAAAAAGAACCTCGACCCACCCCGATTCAAGATTTTGCTCTGTTCTTGATCATGTGGCGCAAAATCGTGCACCTTTTTTAATATATGTATAGAAGGTTGAAACATCGTATCCCGACTTGGTTCTTTAGCTCTTCACTTTTGCGCATATCAGTAGATTCATCTATCAAACTGTATTTGTAGAATGATTTTTATTTCTGCAGGTCTCATTTGTCGGCGTTACTATGGCCATCTGTCTTACAGCATCTAGTGAAAGGACGAAACTGGTTTGTTAGAAAAATCAGAGAAGTTACCGTAAGCTTCACATGATTCCTGTGTGACATTGTTCTGTTCAATAGCTACAAATTATGAGAATATTTCCTTTGGTATAAAGTTGGGTATTTGATAGAGATTAATTACATGTGGGGATGGTCACGTGACGGAGTGGCCTGATGCCCATTGTCAGCAACTTGAAGTTGCTTGGACCGCATTAAAATGTTATTTTGGTTTTTAAAATTTTAAATGTATAGATTAAAATAAAGTTTTGATCAGTTACATTAAAATGTATTAAGAATCGTTTTTTTTAGATTGAATCTTAAGTTGGTCCCTTAAATTTGAGTCTGACCTGAATTTTATAGGCTGGTGGGTTCTACTTTTGTTTGGTTCTAGATTTTTGTTTGGTTCTAGATTTTGGTTCCACTTTGTATTGAATCAGATCATAATAGATCGGACCGTACCAAAATCTATAGGTACTGTCGTCTAGGAATCATAATGGAATTAATGCCACCTTGTATTTACATTAGATTATTGTGATTCTTCTGACCTTGCAACATCACTCTTTTACTGTTTCTCGTGCTATGGGCAGAAATATCAAAGCCAAAATGTAATAAGAAAAGAGAGTGAAACGAGCGCAAGGGTTGAAACTTCTAACAAACAAATTAAGGTTCGACGACTAGCATGAAAATGGATTGGACCGACTGCGATATGTTCCTTTTCGGGTAAGTGTTTGTTTTTCTTGCTGAATGGAGATGTGATATTTGGGAACTGTAGAACAATAATCAACTGTGTACTTTCTAATTTCAGCCAAGTAAACCATAGTGTGGAGATTGGATTAACACAGAAGGCAAATTCTTCTGCAGGAAAAACAGCTCATGTATCTTTTTCCAAAGATCTTGGATCTGCCAATGGAGAAAAACTGATCAGAGGTCTGCATCGAACCTCACGAAACATCGTGACAAAAGGGTGTGTGAATCTTGACGTTGTCAAGAAAAATTACACCCTCAAAAACCAACACTTGGTCTTGTACGCTCATACATAGGGTGTTCTCCAAACTTTTGGAAAGCCACTATTAGTGTATGAAGGGTCGAGAAAATCATCCACACGCCATCCTGGTAGTGTCTCCAAGTAGTCTGATATGCTCCTACTTTTGGAGATTGAACCGTTATCAATAGGCTGGTTGTCGTCAATATTGTGTGATATTGAGGGCGATGCTCTGTTTACAGAAGGAGAACTGAGTAATTCATTAGAGATCGAGCTTTGCTTGCTTAAAAATGGCTGCGAGCTTCTGCTACTAGTCCTAACATTTGTTGGGTATAAAGATGAGCAAGCCGAGAGCTGGACTCCTGTGATAAGAAACCTACTGTGTTTCTGGGTATGTTCATTTGCTTTGTGAATTGGAAGGTCGCATTCTCTACATAGGATTGCTCTATCTTCTTGGCAGAAAAGAAAAGCCCTTCTTTCCTGAAGATACATATTAAATGAAGGAAGATTCAAAGATCCAAGCTTTATATGTTCAATCTCTGTCTTAAACAGATCCAGAAAATATAGCAAAGAAAGAGGAAACAAAGGGAATGAAGAATCTTAGAGCACCTGACAGATATCACAAAGAGGGGAGTCTTTGAATGGAGGATGGAGTAAGGAGAAGCGAAAGTGCTTGCTTGCGAGCTTGTTTGCATAATGAACACGGTGATCACACCCATTGCAGAGAGCTGCTTCATCTGCTGAACAAAACACTGAGGCTTCTGCTTTGTCACACAAGTCACACCTGATCTTCATAATCTCTTTTTCTCTCTGAACTGCGTTCTTTGGCTGCTCTATAACGAAAATAGATACAGGAAATGTGAGTGAACCAAAAAAGAATCTGACAAAGGGGTTATGGGCATATGGGCAACAGGGGCTATGGATAAACAGCTAAGGTCAAACGCAGAGATTACAAATTTAATAGTCTTTCAATATTTTTAAAATTTGTTTGAATCTAATAATTAAAATTTTAAAGCTCACGATAAGTTAATATTTGATAGAGACGTTATATTAAATAAAAACTAATAGAAATAATAATTTAATTTAATTATATATATTCTAAAAAAGGGGATAAACTGATCCTAAATGATAAATCTTTTAAAAAAAATTCAATTTAGTGTCCGTATTTTTAAAATTTTCAATACACATTACATTAAAAAAAAATAGTATTTTAATTTAATTGTTTATGTTTTAAAAAATGAATAACCGATCGTAAAATGTTCAATCTCTTAATTTTTTTTTGAATTTAGTAATTAAGATCTTAAAATTTTGAATTGAGTGATCAATTTTAAAAAATATTAAGAATTCAATTTAAGACCTTACTTTTTTTGCTAATGGAACTAAGATGGACAGATATTTAATAAATATACCACATCTTCAAAAATAATATTTTAACTTGATTTATATTAGTTTTAATAGATCAGTCCTTAAATTAAAAAATTAAAAAATTTTGATATTAAATTAATTTTTTAAAAAATATATATTTAAATATAGATACAAAATCTCGTCTTTCTTGCCTTATGTAACAAGTGTTCAATGTCAAAATCTCAAGTGGAATGGTCATTTGGACGGTTCAACAGAGTGCTACTTGTTTTTCTCGTTTCAATTCTTAACTTGAAATGTTGGATAACATTTGTCAATATTAGACGGTTGATTGGTTGAGAGCAGTTAGGCTATACCTTAAAATTAGAAGCAATCTTTTGGGACCGACATTCTAGGGTTGGTAATCGCCAAAATTTTAACCTAAAGTTGGATCAAATTTGGCTAATTTCAAATTTAATCGGGATTAAATATATATTTTTCTATTTTTAAAAAATTAAAAATAATATCGTTTTATTTAAATTGATATTGTTTTATATAAAGAATTAAATTTTTGATAAATAAGCCATTCGAACCCGAATCTTGACCAGAATTACAAGTCTAAAAATTAAACTAATCAAAAAACACAAGGTCAACCCCAAGGCACAGATAAGTTGGTAAGAGGTTCTCCTGGCTTAAGTAAGGTCGCGGGTTTGAACCTCTTCATGTATGCAGCTGTTTAAAACTTGGGGCCAGAGTTTTGCCTCCCGTAAGGGACCTACCTCACGTAAACGGGGATTAGTCTGGATGTGGAAGACTTAAAAGAGCCTTTCCATAATTAAAACCCGCTTAGGACACCTCGTAGGCAAAAAAAAAAACACAAGGTCAATAATATAACCTAGAATGCGGTCCAATTTTTTCCTAAATCTCCTTAAAATCATTTTTTGATATCAAAACTAAATTGACAAGTTCAAGAAATACAGACTCATATAGTTAAGTAAGAAGAATGAGATGTTCTAATTGTACATGAAGTCACTTGAATTCGGTCTAATTTCTCTTTAGACCCCCTCAAAACACTTAACTACTTCAATTTAATGGATTAAAATAAAAGTGATTGATTTTCAAGATGAACTCTAATTTGAAAAATTCGACCATGACTCATTTAAATAAAAAAAATATTATTTCGATATCTCTATAATATTCTGTATTTTATTGAATCAATTTGTCTTATATCGTAAATATTAATGGGCTAGTCTGCTTGAAAATGATTGACAAAAAAGATTTATCACTAATAAAACCTACTGATTATTTAATTGTCTTATTTTTTGTATGTATTTATGTACTTATTTTATATTTTATATTTATTCTTTACTTTGTGTTATATTTATTGTATTAATTATTGTATTACTTTTTTATTTTTATTTACGAGTATTTACTTATTTGTTATTATTATTATTAACTTTTTATGTCTATTTTATTTTATTATTTTAATATGTATATGTTTTTTTTAATGTAGGCCTCTCAATTAATTAAGGGTAAAATTAAGTACTATCTGATCATTTCAAACCTCACTTGTCAGCTAAACTTTTACTTGATCCATGTTATTGTTGTGGAACTTGGTAACTATAATTACGGACAATAAATCGAGCCAAATTCATTTCAAACCTTATTTTTTATCGTACTAGTTTAGGTAGAAATATTATTGAATTCAAAAATTAGACCAAAATGATATTATTTTAATAAATTAATTAAAATTTTAGAAATAAAATGATTTCATTTTAATTAATTATATGAAAGTAATATTATTCCGTTAAATCAATTCAAACTAATACTTTTGAAGGTTTATCCTGTACGCATTTAAATGATATCTGATGCGGGTTCGTCTGTTTTAAAAAAAAATCAAACTAATCCCACTCATTTTTTAAGTTAAAATATGATTCAAAATTCAATTGATTCCAATTTGCCTAATTTAACTTTAAATTCAATTTATTATTCTAAAGTATGGTTGACCATACCATTTCTCTCATAATGCATTCAGATTCATTTTTTTCTTTACTTTCACACACGAGGCTCATTTGTTGACTAATATTTACAAGTTCTGATATAATGGGAAAGCAAAAAGCTGCGTTTTGATCAATATAGTCGGCCATCCAATGACAAAAGAACACTTTTTCAGATTCCGAATATGGATGGTCTCGGTTATCGGAGACGGCAGTGGAAGTTATGTTGAAACTCGTTACTCGGGAAGAAGTTTGGCTGACTATTTCGAGTATGGGTTCTCATAAGGCCCCAAGGCCGGATGGCTTTCAACCTATCTTTTTTAAGAAGTATTAGGACGTAGTTGGTGAAGAGGTTTTTCAGTTTGTGTCGCACACTTTTAATTTTGGTGAGATGGATACTCAGGTTGCTATGGATTTTATTGTGCTTATTCCTAAGGTTCATGCTCCAGACTCACTTTCTCAGTTTCGGCCTATTACACTTTATAATGTGTTGTATAAAGTGGTTATGAAGGTTTTGTCGAATCGTTTAAAACCTTTTATTGACGGCTTGGTTGGCCCGTTCTAGAGTAGTTTTATTCTTGGTCGTACCACTGCTGATAATATTATTATTACTCAGGAACTACTGCATTCTTTTAGGAGATCTAAAAGTAAAGTGGGTCATTTTGTTTTGAAGGTTGATTTGGAGAAGGCCTATGATAGGGTCAATTGGGATTACCTACGGTTTGTATTGCAGGCTTTTGGTTTTCCTTCTCGGTGGGTTAATCTGATTTTAAGTGCCCTTTCTCAATCTTCATTAGTTATTCTATAGAACAACAGCCCCTCGACATCATTCTCTGCCACTCAAGGGCTTCGCCAGGGAGATCCACTCTCACCTTATTTATTTGTTCTTTGTATGGAATGTTTGACCATGCTTATTCAACGAGCACTGACGAGTAAAAAATGGATCCCAGAGCATCTCAAGGGGGACCCGGCATTAGTCATTTACTTTTTGCTGATGACTTGTTGATTTTTGGTAAGGCTTCAGTTAAACAGGTTCAAGTGGTCCGGGAGGTATTGGATCTATTCTATATGGCGAGTGGGCAGAGGGTTAATCTTTTTAAGTCAAGAATTTATTTTTCAAATTATGTTTCTCAGGTTATGAAAGCCCGGCTACAACAGTCGTTAGACGTAGCAGTTACTTCTGACTTGGGCAAGTATTTGGGTGTTTCGTTATTGCATGGTCGTGCTTCCATTGCACATTATCATAATATTGTGAGTTCGGATGAGATTAGGCTAGCTAATTGGTGTTCTAAATTTCTAAGTCCTGCCGGGAAGGAAGTGCTTATTAAGTCTTCTATCTCTTCATTACCAATTTACACGATGCAAACTGTTTGGTTACCTTCCTCTATTTGTGGTAATTTAGATCGTTTGGCTCGTGATTTTTATTGGGGTTCCTCACCGGAAAGACGTCGGATGCATTTGGTTGGTTGGAATTGGATTATTCGGCCAAAGAGATATGGGGGTCTGGGTTTCAAAAGTTCTCGATTAATGAATGATGCTTTGTTGGGTAAGTTGGGTTGGCAGCTATTTTTGAATGATTCTAAGTTGTGGGTGGAAGTGTTACGTTGTAAATATTGTAATGGGGGGGTCTATACCCTTTTTTGCTAAGGGTTCAGATTCCAGTTTATAGAAGGGGGTAGTTAAGAGTTTTGATTTATTGTTTCCTCTTTCAGTTTGGAGGGTTGGGGATGGTTCACAGATTAGTCTTTGGTTTGATAATTGGTGCTCGGGAGGTCCTTTGGTGGATCATATGGATGGCTTGTCAGTAGGGGCAGAACATTTTCGGGTAGTGCATATAATTACTGATGGTTCTTGGGATTTTTCGAGCTTACATTCTGCCATTCCGGATCATCTCAGGGAGGTTATTCGAGCAATTCCTTTGCCTTTGTTTTCTTTGGTGCCGGATCAATTCGGGCAGCTTATACAACCCTTCTTTTGGAAGAGGTGTCTAATGTTCCTGTTCCGTTTTATTTTTCTTGATTGGGGAAGGTGGCTGGCCCACTGAAATTTAAACATTTCTTGTGGTTACTTGGGCATTCATGTCTTCCGACAAATTCTTTGAGGTTCACACAGGGTTTGGCTACTTCTAATTTGTGTGGAGTGTGTTTTTTATATGCTGAGTCTCCTTTGCATTTGTTGCGTGATTGTAGTTGTGCGGTTGCTTGGTGGCAGTAGTGAGATGTTCCTGTTAATTTTTTTACTGAGGAGAACTTGGTTGATTGGCTAGGTTTGAATCTGCCTGCTCATACTGTGGGTCCTTTTGGGTTTGCCTGGGCCCATTGGTTCCTGACAGGTATTTGGTGGTTGTGGAAGGCTCGGAATTTATTGATCTTTCAAAAGGAGTTTCTTTCCTTAGCAATGTTGAATGGTTGTGTCTTCAAAGTTGCAATGGATGTGTCCCTGCCTTCTGTTTCAACATCGAAGCCTCAGGGTGTGCGGCGTTGAATTGGTTGGACTGCGCCGCCATCGGGGTCGGTGAAGCTGAATTGTGACGGCAGTTCTATTGTTAATCCTGGCCTGACTAGTGGTGGAGGATTGTTGCGTGATTCCTTTGGTCGTTGGCTTGGGGGATACTCATTTCGAATTGGTGTTTCAACTATTTTGGTGGGGGAGTTATGGTCCATTCGAGATGGTTTGATTTTTGCGTGGGATCACGATTTTCGGCAAGTCATTATCGAATCTGATAGCATGGAGGCGGTGCGGATGGTGACTTGTGGTGTTCTCTTGTCACATCCATTGTCTGTTTTAGTTGTGGATATTCAAGCTTTACTTGCTAGGCCTTGGAGTTGCTCTATTAGGCATGTGCTTCGTGAAGGTAATTTTGCAGCCGATTATTTAGCTAAATTGGGTCATGGCATTGCTACTACTTTTCAGGTTTGGGATGATATTCCTGACACCCTCTCCTTGATTATATGGTCTGATGCCTTTGGTATTTCTTTTATGAGGTAGTTTTAGTTTCTCTTCATTGTAACAAAAAAAAAAGATAATGCTAACTAGGGATAATAATGGATCCACGAATGAGTTTAGATTCAGGTGTTTTTAATTGAGTTTGGACTGTTCAGATTTATATCGACTGAGGATCAAAATTTTAAACAAAACGACATTATTTTATTGAAAAGTTGAGTCTTAGGTTAGTTGGGGCCTAGGCAGCTAAGTCACAGTTAATAAAAAATGTTGTATTAAACTTTTACTTTAAAAAAATTACATGAAAAATTTGACGGCGTCTACCCATAAACAAGCTCATTGCATCCCTATGCCAATTGTCACGAGAAAAAAAAAACGAAACAAAAGGAAAACATATTTTACTGTTCTCATTTACTTGTTTCCATCTGGATTTAGTTTAAAATCAATGTAACCTATCTATCAAATATTTGAGTTTATCAAGATTTGATTCAAATTTTAATTTAAGAATATAGATAGATTATCATCGGTACAATTAAATCAGACATTAAGATATAATTTGAAATTAGAGTGCATGATTAATCCACTCGATTCATTCAAAAAAATATTATTTTAAAGAAACTTTTTAAAACAAGGATTTGTTGGCGTTAAGGATCCCACTTACTTGGTAGGTTTACATTGTGGGTCTAGTAAGGAAGTATACTCGTAAATTTTGACACTACATTCTATCTCAAAATTTTAAGTCATTAGGTTTAGGGGTTCTTTCCACTCATATGCCCTTACTAGTTTCATCTCTTCCAATATAAGATTTCTATTCACACTTAAAATCCCAAAAGAAATGATCTTAAAAATTTAAAATTTTAAGATTAAGAAAATGTTCAGAGAGTTTTCCTAAATCAATGATATCTAGTGTTAGATTGTAGACTGCTCAAGATGGTCAACTCATGTCTCAAACTGAGCTTTTAAGTTTGGGTTTGATTCAAAGTCTAATTAATTCAATCTTGACCCTTTAACTTTAAATCTTTTAAATTTACAATGAGCTTATGGGCCTACACTAGGAAGAAAATTAAATTACATAAAAGCCTAAGTGAGGTTTCATCCTAAAACCAATTGACAATAGGTGGAATAGCCTACTAGGCTTATATATTAGTCTTCTTTCTCCTCTTTTTTCAACGTGGGACACTTATAAGTGGGTATTTTAAACACTCCCCCTTACATGTGAGTTCCTTTTCATTTGGACAATCTAAAGAGGTACGTAAATAATTCTCATTAGAGTTGGACTTCTGATTGAGGTCAAATAGGCCCATCCTAGGGCAAACAGTACTGCAAGACCACTTGCTCTATTCAAACTTCAAATCCTTCTCTAATTGCTTAAATGATAAGTGGGGGTTTGACCATATGGAAAGACTATATGGTCTTAAGCATGCATATAAGCCTAGTGAATTTCTCCTCTTATTATCAATTGGTTTTAAAATGAAATCTCATTTGAACTTGTATGTGTTCTTAGACTCAATCGTACAAAATTTAACAAAATCCTTCTAAATTGGACCAATCAAACCTGAGCCTTTTTTTATCATCTATACCATAGACACTAACTAAAATTTAACCTCATCATGTCTATTAAAATAAATAGTAGTTTGATTAATCTTTAAAAATTGAATTGAATCGAACATATCTAATTGAGATATCAATTAAATTTTGAGTAGATTTTTTTAAAAAATAACATTCTTTTAATGAAAATTTTATGAAATTTTAAAAATCGAATTGGTCTAGCCGCCTTCTATATAACCCATTGTCATCTCTACATGTGAAAAAATTTTAGGTATTAAAAGTTAAAACAAATAGGGTGGAACCATATGGAGGTAGTTGGAAAGATAATGTATTAAAAGTCTCAACTATATATAAAAATTTTAAAAAAATTCCCAAACTTGATCTGTTTTCAAAGTAAAATCTCATGTAAGTTGCTTTTATTTTTGTATACATGTAAAAGTGATCGATATCAAATTTAAAATTAATAAATTATGTTCAATTTAATTAGAATTAGAATTTAATTTAATTTAACTTAACTTATGTCCGTATTAGATTCAAGCATAAAAAATATCATATTTCAATTGTATTTTGATACACATACGATGTAAAGCCTCAACATATATTCTGAAAGTATTATAACATGTCTAGGGTGTATTAAGAAATGAACATAATGAATTAAGTGCATCTTAGCAAGAGACATTATGGTACTTAATGTAAAAGGTTAATGGATAATTTGTTCATTTTAGCATTAACATACATACTTAGATGTGAAATATGTATGAGAATTTTTGATATGTTGCTTGCATTTTTGAATATGATGTGAGGGGAATTGGTAGAAGAAGTATCCCTTTTGCTTATGGAATTTTGTTGGTTAAATTGAATGTGTTTTTGTGTTATTCTTGCATGATAAGACCAAAGTTATTTGATTTGGGATGTATACCTCGTTGAATGGATAGGTTCTACTGAACAAATTTCTATAATTTGGCTATATCTTGGCATGTAGACCTTCAAATTGGATAATTTCAATTGGAGATTAAACTAGATATATAGATCTAAAACTTTTATGTAGGAACTGAAATTTTATTGTGCCTCTAAGATTTTTGAATTCTGACTTGAAGTTGAGTTGTGGTTGTTATCCCTGTTTTCGAACGGCCTATAGTGTTTTAGGCATAACTCCTGGAATAATTAACCAAATTGCATGAAATTTATTACACTAGAAAATTAAGACATAGGGGAATGAAATTAATTTATAATATTGTAGGCCAATATGGGAAGTAAAGGAAGAAGAATAACCAATATGCAATTTTTATAAAGTTAACACATAGACCAATTGGATTAAGACATGTATGACCAATAATAATAAAGCATGTGTGTCCAATAGGAATTAAGCATATGTGCGAGTCTTGAAAGTTTTGGAATGGGCACATGGAGAGGGGAGATGCACGACAATTTGGCGGTTCTATTTTCAGATTTTTTTCCTCTTCATTTAACCTTCTTTATCCCATCATTTTTCATGTAAAAAATCAAACCAACCTTAGGTGGAAATCAAGGTAAAAGTTAGGGATTTTCTCTTCACCTTTATCTCTTCTTACTTTGCTTATGAAAGAATGAAATTATAAGGTTGGAAGTGGGATTGAGAGGTATATTTTTGGTGTTTCTAGTTGATGAGTCAAGCAAAGCCAAAGAGGAAGGGAATGAAAGGCAACAGAAGACCTACTTTGTCAATTTTAAGGTTTGGGACTTCACTTAGTTGATTTCTTTATTTGTGTATGGTTGAATAGATATAAAAATTCATTTGAATGTGGAATTGTTTATGGGATGTTGCTTTGGTGTTATTTCGGTGTTACTTTGCATGAACTTGGTTGTATATGTCAAGAGAGCATCATGCAGTGGAATTCTATCTAGGGTTTGTTTGAGTCAGTCACATTGTTTGAGTCATAACTTAACCTAGAGGCCTCTAAATTGCGTGATTTTAGTGGCATATGAAACCTAAGACATATAGCTAAATATCTCTAGAAGGGACTCATACTTAATTCTATCTCTATTACCTTGGAAATTGAGATTAAAAAAAAAGGTGACATGATGCTGCTCCTGTTTTGGAGCAACTTGTGAAATTTTGTCTATATCTCATGATTTAGAAGTCCAAATGGTCTGCTTGTTGGTGCTATAGAAACTGTAGACATAGAGAAAAAAATGTCTAGAAGATCTCGAAACCTAGTTTTTACTTTTTCTATATGAATACTAAGGAATAAGTAGTGGTATGAATGGAGAGAGTGTCTGTTACAACCGTGACATTGTTTTTATTTCCGATTTCTACAACATCTTATTCGAACCTTTATCAATGTGTATGAAAATTTCCAAACATCTAGAACTAAATGAAATAGGACTTAACATATGTGAATTGGGTGATTGGAATTTAAGATTGAGCATAATGCATTCCAAAGAAAACTTACATGTACATAAATGATTTGTTTACATGTGTGTTGCTCATATGTTGTAGTATAATTATACAAGTGTGATTTTGACACCCTTCTAATGGTGATTAGTTACGACTTGCATGTATGAATATAGATATAGATTTTATGACTTGAAATGTATATCATAGGATTTGTTAATATATGAACTATGAAATTTGCAAATGGTTAAATGAAATGTTACAGTGCCTGCTCTATTGTCTTGATTGTGGATAAAAAGGCATGCCTATAAGGTTACAGTGCAGTTGCTACAGTCTGACACCATCGGTGTCCACAGTTCGATACCTTCGGGTATCCACAGTTTGATACTTTCGAGCATCCACAATTAGATACCTTCAGGTATCCATAGTTTGATATCTTCGGATATCCACAACACCTGTTATCCATACCCACAGAAAATATGCAGGCCTAACATAGAAAGTAAAGTAAAGAAATATATAAATAAGAAATATAGCATGACAACATAAATAATCGGTAAATAAATGAGCATTTGCATTTGTATTGATAATTTGTATCATTGAGTGTTGAATATCAATGTTTGAGTTTTAAAAGTGAATTTATGGTATATGAAAAAAATATTGAAGCATGTTTACATTTTTTATTTGATTAAGTATGCCATCATTATTTGTATTTGTGCAATGTTTATAAATGTATGCGCTTGACGGATGATTGGTGTGAGTGGTCATCCAAACTAAGTGTTGCCCCACTAAGCTTTAAAGCTTAGCACGAGTGTTAATCTGTATAAGTCTAAGTCATAAGAGTGAGGTACAAGGAATATCTGCAGGGAACAAGGCCAACAAATAGAAGAAAGAGTACTTTTGGAAGGCGTTTTTCAGTTAAAGATGATTGTACATGTAATGGTTACTGGAAATTGTATGTTTTCTTTTGGATTACTATGTAAATATAAAAATGTTTTACTACTATTAAATGATAATTGTTGAACCCGAGCTTGTCTGTAAGAGATAGAAATGATGATTTAGATATAAGATGGATTTTATGTGAAAAGTGAAGTTAGAAGATGTATGATTATTGTTTGAGATT
>JAOSBM010000205.1:34603744-34625877 GCA_027568955.1 Erythroxylum tenue | reverse complement strand
TCTACAATTGGGCCCTAATCGCAGAATCAATTAACAAACAATGACAGTAAAGCGGAAACAGTACGAATATTATAAACCAAATAATCAGAACAATAGTCTCACGAGTCAAAGCATAATAATTGAAATTTTCCGACTAAAACAGACTAGCTATTCATAACGAAATTAAACAAAACAATATTCTCAATTAACAAAGTCTTCATAACAAAGGAAAGAAAAGAAAAACTATAAAAAAATAGAAGTCTGGAAAATCTGGTCACGATGATCTGCGTTCCCAAGTGCCGTCACTGTAGTCTTATAAAACCCAAAAAGAAGACTCCCTCACGCTGCTGTCAATTTTCCTATTTATATGTTGCCAATCCCTAGGTTTCTTTAATAGAGTGGACCCCATGAGAGGGTTAATGCTTGAGCCCACTCTTTTATTCCACCTCACTCTTCTTACGTGAACCACTTGCTTGCTCCTCATTTTATTCTTGTAATAACCCATGGGCCCCTCTTGTGTCTAGTGATGATGTGACAATTAAGTTTGCAAAACCCTCCTTAAAATCCTTACACTCTTGGGTTCACGCTACTTCTCTATACCCGGTTGCTCCTCTTCCTTGATGTCACCTGTTGCGTTAATTTCTAATTAATTCCCTTGTGCGTTAATCTAACAGCACAACTTGCATTCCTCTTGATGTGTGATGTGACAATTTATTTGCAACCTCCCTTAATTCCCTTCATCATGCAAAACTTGTAATTTCCTACAAGAAAATATTAAATCAAATTAAGTCCCAATAATTGAATCAACAAGAGGAATAAAAAGGAATAATTAAAACATAAATATTAGACAAATATCCACTTATCAGATAGTTACTTGCAAGTTGCTTATCCCTGTTTTAAGTCATCTCTATTGTATTGTTACCCAGACCTGAGTTATGACATCTCCTGGAATGGCTCCTAAAACTTATTTTTATGTCAATCAGGTTGAACTCGAACTCAGATTGATTGGGTTTGAGATGACTCCTAAAACTTATTTTTAGGTCGAGCACAGTGTTTTGAAACCCGAATCGGACATCGAACTGGAGATCTTATTGGTCATCGGTTTGACCGGTTCGACCGGTTCAACCACTGATCGAACCGATGTGACGTCATAATTATGCAATAATTATATTTAATTATATATAATATTAATAATATTAAAAAATACAAAAATATACCAAATAATATAAAAATAAAAAATAAAAAATTTATTGAACCAATGGTCGGATCGGTCGAATCGGACCGGTTTTGATCGATTCTTACTGGTTCTATTGAGAACCGACTTTTAAGAGTGAACCGGATTGGATAGTCAATCGGTCACTGGTCAAAACGGTTGAGCCAGTCGATCCGATCCGATTTTTAAAACATTGATCGAGCAGGTTGAATTCAAACTCAGATTGATTGGGTTTAGACAACCCGAAGTTCAATTAGTTTAACGATCAAATGACATCATTTGAAGATAACTCTACCGTTATTTTTTGTATCATTTTATACCCTAAAGTTAATAGTATTAAGTTACTTAAAATTTTAAATAAAAAGTATATCTAATTTTATTATTAAAAATGGCAAAAAATTTCTATTTTATTTAAATTTAAACTTGAATATTTGAATTTAATTAAACTTGAATTTGAGTTGATAAAATTTTCGAAATCAATTAACAAAAAAATTAAATTATACAATCTAAAATTAATAAATTGATTATATTTTAACTAATAATTAAAAAAAAACCCAAAAAGATCACGGCCACCAAAATCCCATCGAACGGCTACCAACCCCTCTCACACACCCATGAAAGGAATACTATGCAATCTCTAATTTGCCCTCTTAAAACTCCCTAAATATCCTCTATGCCCCTCCCTTACTCTCTTGTCTTGTCCCTAAGATTAACCCACTCACTCTCACTAATCTCATCGACTCAGATCTAGAAGCAGAGAAACTGAACGCTTATGTTTATATATTTGTGCTTTACTGATCAGATCTGAGGTAAAGATCTTCGTGTCCTTCCTCTTGAGTTCTGATTTCTGTTTTCAGTTTCTCTTAGATCTGTTAATATGCTATTTTGATCTTCATTGTTAGTGGATTCGGCGTTCTTTGTTTTTTTGTCGGTGTAGTGTTGGAGAAAGATGTTGACGAAGTTCGAGACGAAAAGTAATAGAGTGAAGGGACTGAGTTTTCACAGCAAAAGGCCGTGGATTCTCGCGAGTCTTCATAGTGGTGTGATTCAACTATGGGACTACCGAATGGGGACTCTGATTGATCGGTTCGACGAGCACGATGGTCCCGTTCGCGGCGTTCACTTTCACAATTCTCAACCTCTCTTTGTCTCCGGAGGTGACTCTGCAAGTCTTGGCCCCTTTTTTTTGGTCACGAATCATGGTTTCAATTATATTTTTTTGTGCAATTTATGTAACGTGTTCAATTACTTTTTATTTCTTTGCGAATTTAAGAATGCTTGGGAGGTAGAGTGCATTGAACTCTGGTTATATTTCTAACAATAATAATTCGTTAGGTCTAGGCGATTTGTTTCTAGTTTAGTCAATATTCATTGAAGGATGAGTGCGAGGTTGTGATCGTTGGTTGAACTTTTAGGTTTTTTGATGGGAATGTGGAATCTAGGTTCAGCAGTTTGATTCTTCCACTACAATGTATAGAAGTGATTTCCGGGACTTCCAAACTAACTTTCTTTGAACTTGGCATTGGGAAGATGTGATGATGACCATAGATTTCAGCAAAACAATAGTACTCCTAGCGGTGGAGACAGAAGATTGTGTAAATTCAAGTTCGGAGATCAAGAGATGCATATGCATGCATAAGAATAAGTACAAGGATCTGCGTTCGTTATACAAATATGGAATATGAATTGAATGGCTAGATGTTGCTGCCAAATTGAATTGACATCTGGATCTAGGTCGGTTCTTGTTACTGGGACAGACAGATCTTGGAGTTATCAAATTTATTTTTGGACATCTAGGTGACGAAATTTTGAAATAGGTCTGGCATTGTTAAAAATGTCAGGATTTGAGATATCAGTGAACTTAATATTTTCTTGATTGTGTTCTTTCATGTTTACTATTTCTTGTATCTTTCAGTTGAAGTTTACAAAAAATAGAAAATTAGATTTACTTTACTTTGGCTTTACCTTTTTGTGCAAAGTAGTTCCTAAAGTAAATAATCGATGTGTTATTTGCTTATGTAGAATATTCATTTACAATATATGGCCATGATGGCTTGCAGGAGACGATTACAAGATTAAGGTTTGGAATTACAAGTTACATAGATGTCTGTTCACTCTTCTTGGGCATCTTGACTACATTCGTACTGTCCAATTTCATCACGAATATCCATGGATTGTTAGTGCCAGTGATGACCAGACGATTCGAATTTGGAACTGGCAGTCACGGACTTGCATTTCTGTGTTGACGGGTCACAATCATTATGTTATGTGTGCATCATTCCACCCTAAAGAAGACCTCGTTGTGTCAGCATCTCTTGATCAAACTGTCCGTGTATGGGATATTGGATCCCTCAAAAGGAAGACTGTATCACCAGCTGATGACATTCTGCGGTTGAGTCAGATGAACACAGATCTTTTTGGTGGTGTGGATGCGGTTGTTAAGTATGTCCTGGAAGGCCATGATCGAGGAGTCAACTGGGCTGGTTTCCATCCTACTCTTCCTTTAATTGTTTCAGGAGCAGATGATCGCCAAGTAAAATTATGGCGCATGAATGGTTAGTGATCTAAATACCCTTCACCATCTGTGCTAGGGTTGTTTATCATTTATCATATCATGCCAAAAACTTAATTATCATTTTTCAGCTGAAGTTCTTCATTTCCTTCTGCCCAGAATTTAATTGATCTTGAACCCTTTTCCTGTATATTTATTACCTGTGATTGCGATAAAATTACAGAATCAGTTGACATTTTTTTTTTCTGCTTTCAGATACAAAAGCTTGGGAAGTGGATACATTGAGAGGGCACATGAATAATGTCTCATGTGTTATGTTCCATGCCAAGCAGGATATAATTGTATCTAATTCAGAGGATAAAAGCATTCGTGTGTGGGATGTAACCAAACGGACAGGGCTTCAAACCTTCCGTAGGGAGCATGACCGTTTCTGGATACTTGCTTCTCACCCTGAGATGAATCTCCTGGCTGCAGGACATGATAGTGGCATGATTGTTTTTAAGTTAGAGAGAGAAAGACCTGCATTTGCTGTGAGTGGTGATTCTCTTTTCTATGCAAAAGATCGCTTCTTGCGACTCTTCGAGTTTTCAACTCAAAAAGACACACAAGTGATACCTATTCGACGTCCTGGTGCCACCAGCTTGAATCAAAGCCCAAGATCTATTTCATACAGCCCTACGGAAAATGCTGTTCTTGTTTGCTCAGATGCTGAAGGGGGCTCATATGAGCTGTATGTAATACCTAAAGACAGCATTGGTAGGGGTGATATTGTTCAGGAGGCAAAGAGAGGTGCTGGGGGCTCTGCTATCTTTGTAGCTCGTAATAGGTTCGCTGTTCTTGAGAAAAGCAGCAACCAGGTCCTTGTCAGGAACCTAAAGAATGAGGTTGTTAAAAAGAGTGGTCTCCCCATTGCTACTGATGCAATATTTTATGCTGGGACTGGTAATTTACTTTGCAGGACAGAGGATAGAGTGGTCATATTTGATCTTCAGCAAAGGCTTGTTCTTGGGGAACTCCAAGCACTTCTTGTCAAATATGTTGTGTGGTCTAACGACATGGAAACTGTTGCTTTGCTCAGTAAACATGCGATCATCATTGCTAGCAAGAAGCTTGTGCATCAATGTACTCTTCATGAGACAATTCGTGTAAAGAGTGGGGCCTGGGATGATAATGGTGTTTTCATCTATACAACACTTAATCACATCAAGTACTGCCTCCCAAATGGTGATAGTGGTATTATTAGAACCCTTGATATCCCTATATACATTACCAAAGTGTCAGGAAATACAATATTCTGCTTGGATCGGGATGGGAAAAGTAGGGATATTGCCATTGATGCGACGGAGTATATCTTCAAACTGTCTCTTTTAAGGAAGAGATATGACCATGTGATGAGCATGATTAGGAACTCACAGCTTTGCGGGCAGGCAATGATTGCTTATCTGCAGCAGAAGGGGTTCCCCGAGGTTGCTCTACATTTTGTGAAGGACGAGAGAACTCGTTTTAATTTGGCTCTGGAGAGTGGGAACATTCAAATTGCTGTTGCATCAGCTAAGGAAATTGATGAGAAAGATCACTGGTACAGACTAGGGGTGGAAGCGCTTCGACAAGGCAATGCAGGCATTGTTGAATATGCTTATCAGAGGACAAAGAATTTTGAGAGATTATCTTTCCTTTATCTAATAACTGGTAATTTGGAAAAGCTGTCCAAGATGCTCAAAATTGCAGAAGTTAAGAATGATGTCATGGGACAGTTTCACAATGCCCTATATATGGGTGATGTGCAAGAACGTGTTAAGATTTTAGAAAATGCTGGTCATTTTCCACTGGCATATGCTACAGCTAGAGTCCATGGGCTACAGGATGTCGCTGAGCGTCTAGCCACTGAGTTGGGAGACAACATTCCATCTTTTCCTGAGGGTAAAAGACCCTCTCTTCTCATGCCACCAGCTCCCATTATGTGTGCTGGTGATTGGCCGCTTCTGAGAGTTATGAAAGGCATATTTGAAGGTGGGCTTGATAACTTGGGTAGAGGTGCTGCTGATGAAGATGAAGAAGCTGCAGAAGCTGATTGGGGTGAGGAACTTGATATGGTTGATGTGGATGATTTACAAAATGGGGATGTAACAGCAATTTTGGAAGATGGGGATGTTGCTGAAGAAAATGAAGAAGGTGGATGGGACCTTGAGGACTTGGAGCTACCTCCTGAGGCGGAAACACCACAGGCTTCTGTCAGTGCTCGGTCAACAGTATTTGTGGCACCAACTCCAGGCATGCCTGTGAGCCAGATTTGGACCCAGAGATCTTCGCTTGCTGCTGAACATGCTGCAGCTGGCAATTTCGATACTGCCATGCGCCTGCTCAGCAGGCAACTTGGAATTAGAAATTTTACGCCATTGAAATCCATGTTTCTTGATTTACATTCAGGTAGCCAAACTTATTTACGAGCCTTTGCATCTACTCCAGTGATATCACTAGCTGTTGAACGAGGATGGAATGAGTCTGCTAGTCCCAATGTGAGAGGCCCTCCAGCATTGGTATTCAATTTCACTCAGCTGGATGAGAAGGTCAGGGCTGGTTACAAGGCCACTACTTCCGGGAAATTCAGTGAGGCACTTCGAATTTTTCTCAGCATACTTCATACAATTCCTTTGATTGTTGTAGAATCAAGAAGGGAAGTGGATGACGTGAAAGAGTTACTTATTATAGCCAAAGAGTACGTTTTGGGTTTGCAAATGGAGTTGAAGAGAAAGGAATTAGAAGACAACCCAGTACGCCAAATGGAGCTTGCTGCTTACTTTACCCACTGCAGTCTTCAAATTCCACACTTAAGGCTTGCCCTGTTAAATGCTATGAGGGTTAGCTACAAGTTCAAGAACCTCGCAACTGCAGCTAACTTTGCTAGGCGACTATTGGAGACTAACCCCACCGTTGAGAACCAATCAAAGACCGCTAGGCAAGTGCTGCAGGCTGCAGAAAGGAATATGACAGATGCTTCTGAGCTGAATTATGATTTCAGAAACCCATTTGTAGTATGTGGTGCAACTTATGTGCCAATTTATCGAGGACAAAAAGATGTCTCCTGCCCATATTGCACTTCTCGGTTTGTTCCAACTCAGGAAGGCCAACTGTGTTCTGTATGTGATCTTGCAGTGGTTGGTGCAGATGCATCAGGCCTGCTCTGTTCTCCTACCCAGATACGATGACCAAAAAATGATTCCATATCATCACTTTCTATCATTTTACATCTCATCTTTGTAGCAGCAAAAGCAGTTGTCTAATCGAGGTAAGAAGTATTATAGAAAGAGTTTTAAGTTCCAAAAGATTTGTTTGTGCTGTCTCTCTCTTTTTTCTTTTCTTTCCTTTATTTACTTGGATATGAATTTTCGATGTAATAATCACTTGAGAATTTTGGCATGAGCTATTCTTGGTAGTTGTTCATATGCAAGAATAGCGAAGGACCCCTTTTATATTTAGACCATCACTAGGCAGGACACTTATCAAATGTATGCAGATACCCACTTGGCAAATACCTTTTGCTCGCATCCGTGGTGAATTTAATTCAGTCTGTTGGTAGGCAAAACATATCCATGTCTATGGCCTTATTTGGTTGATAGATGATCAGTTAAAAATTAGCTGATTGACTAAAATCAGCTATTTGATTTCGTCAAACCAACCCAACTAGCTAATTTGTCAAAAGCTCCAGATAGGGAGCATTTTGGCCAAACAGCAATGACCATTCTACCCTCAATTCTTGGTTGTTTGTTATCATTTATGTTATTTTGAATTACTGCTAGTCACATTAGTTAGTCACAAATTGGAGCTCTGCAATAAGGTTTGTATGTTTTATAGGGTGGTCTTGTTATTATTACTGGGGTGGTCTTATTATTATTATTATTATTATTATTATTATTATTATTAGATTGTGTTGTTGTTATTATTATTATTATATGTTTCATGTTTTTTATTAGAGTTATAAACTTAATTTTTTTAGAATTAAATATCTAAAATCTAAATTATTATAAAAATATTCAACGAAATATTAAGATATATAATATTTATATCCTTATTTTTTTTTTAAGTCATGTCTTCATAAGTCATTTTATACATAAACAGTTAATACTAAACAGCTAATTTTATCAAACATTAAATAAAAAATAGCTAATGCAATCTGTTGGTCAAATTAGCTGATATAATCAGTTATCAGTTAACAGCTAATTCAAACAAAATTTATGTTTTTTTTATACATATTTTCTTTCGTGTTGCTTGCTTGCAAGGATGTTACTCACATTAGATAAAAAGTGTATGGAAACGTGCCGAGTCGGCTAATATTAGTTTTTTTTATACATATTTTCCTTCGTGTTGCTTGCTTGCAAGGATGTTACTCACATTAGATAAAAAGTGTATGGAAACGTGCCGAGTCGGCTAATATTAGTTGGTTCGAGTTTGTTATTTGGTTTTACTTAGAATATATAGTTTATGAGTTATTCAGTGTATTCGAGAATATTAGTTGGTTTGAATCAGTCACTTGGTTCTAAATCATAAACTTACCAACTGATTTACTTAGAATGTTATATAGAATGGATAGTTTATGAATTATTATATGTATTCCGTAACTTATTCAATGAGCTTAAGGCCACTTCAAAGCTCACAAATGCATGAAAGGTGTACTCGTCTCTGCCTGAACTAAGCCCATCAGTCTCTGTACATTCACCTTCTCTCATTAAGCTCTTTCTCGGTAAATTTTTACACAATCTTAAAGCCATAAGTGTGTAGTTAGGGATGATAATTAGTCTGGTTTCGATTCTGATATTAGTTAGTTTGAGTTTGTCATTTAATTTTAAATTTTAAACTTGATAGTTGATTTACTTAGAATATATTTAATTTATGAATTATTCAAATATTAGTCGGTTTAATTATGTCATTTGATTCTAAATCACAAACTTCGTAATTGATTTACTTTAAATAAATAATTTATGTATTATTCGTATATTCGCATATAATTTATGAATTACGTAAAATCAAAGCTTTATAAAGCTAACAAATGCAATCGGCCACCAACCCAAGTTCATAATAATCCCGAAGCCAGCCCATCAGTCTCTATGTGCTAGGAACGGGAAAAATAGTGTCTCGATTTGATCAGAAGTGAATGGTTACGATTTGAATTTCAAATCAGATTTCAGCCTCTCTCTTAATTTCTCGAATTATCCGATCAATGTTTAAGATTAAAATTAGATTTAGTTTGGGTTTGACTGAATTTTGGGTCTTTCAAATTTAATCAAATTTGAATTCGGACTTGGAGTTTTGGGCTCAATTAAGTTTCGGATTAAGCGTCTATTTGGATAGGCTTTTGAGAAGTTGATAAGTGATTTTTTTTCATCGCAAAAATTATTTTTACGAAAAATGAGTGTTTGGTTGTAAAATAAAAAGACACTTTTTTAATAGATATGATTTTTTTGGCAGCTAAAATACAGTTTTTTAAAAAGCTCCAAATTAAAAAAACGTTTTTTCAGTTAGATTTTTCAGATCAATTAATGAGCTTATTTTTGTCTCTTTTGTCTTTATGTTTTACACATAATTCCTACAATATCCACAAACCCATTTTCACGTTTATTTTGAAAGTTATATAATATTATTTGACTTTTTGTATATGTTTTTATATGTATTTTATATTAGTTTTACTTATGTTATAATCCATATAAAAGATTTGGTTAGATATATATTTATTTATGTTTCATATGGTTTAAAATTATATAATAATTAATATATTGTGCTTTGCATATTGTTTAATATACTTTAAATAATATTTATATTTATAAATAATTTTTATTACAAAATAAAATATAGTTAAAATTAAAATTACCTTTTATTTTTATGTTGTCAAACAGTTTATTGTATGAAACTCTTTCAAAAAAACTCTTCTTTTAATTGATAGCCAAACAATCAACTGATTTCTTAAAAAAACTCTTCTCAGAAAAGATCTACTTATAAAAGCTCTATTGATAAAAACTCTACTGGTATAAGTCCATCCAAACAAACAATAAGCCTATACTTAAATATAGATTTTTGGACAAAGCTTAGGTTTAGGTGGAACTGAGTTTGGTTGGACTTCAAGTCTACTGTAAAATTTTCCAATCACAGATCTATAAATGTGTAGTTAGGCGTGATAATTTAGTTCGGTTTCGATTTGTTGACTTCGGTTTGATATGACTCTAGCGTGATGTTTTATCAGATCTGAACATTGCGAAAAACAAGTCGGACTCAATCAAACTAAAATTAACAGGCTAAACTCTTAGGTTTGTGACTTGTGTACTCGATTCAAATTTGTCGAAACCATTGTCAACCCTATAGATTAAAATTTTTTAAAAAATTAAGATGGGCAAAGTTGAACTTGGCCCAATTGAACTTGAGCCCTCTACCTTTTTTTTTTTTTGGATTCGAGAAAACCCGTAAGCGGGCCAAGCGGGCACATCTCTTCGAGAGTCTAATTGACGCACCACCTCACAGGCGGGCCAAGCGGGTGCACCTCATCATCGAGGACCCAATTAATTCTCTAGATACAGGTAAAACTTCAGCTGCCCCAGACTCTTACAAGAGGGGCTAGCATGGAATCGAACCTGGGATCTAACCGAAGCCAAGCTCCGCTTTCAACCATCGAGTCACACTCCTTGAAGACTGAGCCCTCTACCTTTTTTAGTAAATTTAATAAATAAGGAAACTTCAAGCCTATATATAATTAGAAGAGGAAATAATATCTTACTCATTAAAATAATTTTTATTATTTTAATTTATACAAAACACTTCATAAACATGATACATTTAAATATTTTTTATTAAAATTTTATTCAATTATTTTAATAAAAATGGCTACATATTATTTCTTTTTCGGTCATAATATTAATAAAGAAGTTTCTTATTATTTAATATCATATATTTTTTAATAATTAAGAACTTATAACTTTAAAAATCAAGTAAATGCTTACTTTTTTGCAATTTTAAAAAATGATGTTATTTTATTAAAAAAATGTTTGCGTTTAAAACAAAAATTCATATTAGGCCAAGCCGGGTAATTTAAGCTCGAACCCAATCTGAAATTTGAAATTAAAAAAGTTTGAGTCTACTAATCTTACGTCAAATTCTCCATTTCAGTTATTCTGATCTAACTCTATTTTATTAAATCTCATTCATACATTTATGTGAGGTCCACACAAATATGTGGATAAGATTTAATGAAATATGATAAGAACACCAAAATAGAAATAGGAGATCTGATCCCACTAATCTTATCCACAAAACTAGGATAACTTACCCTAACAAAATATTAAAAATAATAAATTAATTTATGATAAGTTTTTGAATAATATTTAAATAGAAAATTTCTATATTTAGGAATAAGGAATTAAAAATGGAATAGAATTAGATGCTCCAAGTCACTTTACGTGGCCAGCAAGTACTCTTTAAGGATTATATAAAAAAGAAAAGAAAACTACGCATTAAATACACGTGGTTAATTTTAATTGGTTCTACTTGTGAAGTACATAACGATAGAACCTCAAAACAATATTAAGATCACCAACCCAACGCTCCAGCAATCGATCAATCAAAGCCTGTAATCACACGAAACACAAGGAGATTATGGCGATCAACACCGATTCTCAACAACCATTGTCGTTCCCCACATCCATGGAACCTGCTTTGCACGATGGGTTTGATGAACAAGAAGGGTTTGATGGGAATTACTGGGAGTTCGTTAACCAATCTGATGCTGACTCAGATAACGAGTCTCTGGTCAGCGTGGAAGATGGGTTTGTCGCTTTGTACCGTGTAAGAACCAGAACGACAACCCCATCGGTGAAATCCCCAGAAATGAACGAGGAAACTGGGTCTCCGAGGACGACCCATTCCGGTGATGATGATGATGATCATCAACATCATGACCAGGACGACGTGGGACCCATTGTGGTGTTTGGTTTGGATGATGGATTTGAGGAACAGGAAGATGAGGAGGAAGAGGAAGATGCGTATGGGTATGGGTTGGATGATGAGCTCGTGCCGTTGAGTGTGAGAGGGAAGTTCGGGAAACAGAGGATGAGGAAATTGGGGAAGAGGGTTTTCGCTAAGATGAGCAATTCGAAACGGAACCCACATCTGTTTGTGAAACCTGGTTGTGTTCGTGGCAAATATGGTCTGGGAATGAAAGCTTGAAGATGTTAAAGAAGGTAAAAGCTTTAGGAAGGGGCTTGATTGGGGGTCAATTAAAAATGGGATTGTTGTTAGGTGTAGTTAGTGTGATTGGATCATCTTTCTTTTAATTTCCTCAGTTTAGGTTGTCTGGACTGAGATGACTCAATGTTGATTTTAGCTGTTTCACCATCTTAATGCTTATTAATACTGATCAATGATCTTGATGTCTCTCATGCCTTTCTCTTCTTTGGTTGATGGGTTTTGGGAGGTACATTCCTTTGTTCTTGTGTAGAAATAAAAGTTCTAATCGACCATTTTGATTGGTGAATAGTATTTTTCCTTGAAGTTTGTCAGGAAATTGCTTCAAGAGATTTAAACAGGGACTGGCATGTATTGAATCACCAATTGTTGTAGTGATTCACAAATGCTGTGATGTGTTCATTTTTCTTAGTCTTATTCACATTTTACTTTCGGAAAATGGGTGTCTCTGAGTTGGCTGTTGGGTGAAAAGTGTTTTCAGGATTTCCTACTCCTCGATGGAGTTACGGTCCATGTTTGTCTAGTTTGAGTGAGAAAGAAAATGGTGGAGAATTAGGTTTCGATCTTGTAACATTCATAATCTTCATGAAGTTTTGATCATTAACATCTATTACAGTTTGGAATTATGGTAAATGGTTTAATGTTTGCTTGTTATAAGTGGTACACAGATGCTTGGTCGTAATTCAAGATGAGATGAAGTTTAGAACCGGGAAAATGTTTCACATTCGTTGTTTATGGTCCCCAGGAGTTACTAGTTCACAGTGTTCTTTGGAGCGATAAGTGATTAGTTTATTTTTATCTTTAAGCTTTCATTAATCTAACTGGTGACATCTCGGCAGGATTTGGTTCATTGTTATTGATCTATTCTGAAGGTTCTTTATCCATATTCATTTAGCATCATTCAGTGCTTCTGTATACTTTAATGTTTTAATATTTGCTTGCTATAAGTGCTAGGGAGATGCTTGATCGTAATTAAGGATTAGATGAAGTTTAGAACCAGTAAATGCCACACATTCGTTGTTTATGGTCCCCAGGAATTGCTAGTTCACAATGTTCTTTGGAGCAATAAGTGATTAGTTTGTTTTATCTGTAAGCTTTCATTGATCTATTGCTTACATCTTGGCAGGATTCGGTCATTGTTATTGATCTATTCCGAAAGTTCTTTATCCGTATTCGTTTAACATCATTCAGTGCTGCATACTTTAATGGTTTAATATTTGCTAGCTATAAGTGGAAAGGAGATGCTTGGTCATAATTCAAGATGAGATGAAGTTTAGAACCAGTACCCAGGAGTTACTAGTTCACAATGTTCTTTGGAGCAACAAGTGATTAGTTTGTTTTATCTTTAAGCTTTCATTGATCTATTGCTGACATCGTGGCAGGATTCGGTTCATTGTTATTGATCTATTCCGAAAGTTCATTATCCGTGTTCGTTTAACATCATTTGGTGCTTCTGCTTACTTTTGTGCTGATTTTTCATTCTTCAAATAGGTCCGACTGGTAATAACTATTTTATCTTGTTTACTACCAGTAGTATTGGTTGAGTTACAGAAGTTGTGGGAAAAGATTCAGAAGTTCTGTGTGATTAAAGCAACGTAGAAGACAATTTAAGTTCTGATCCCTTTTCGTTATTAAATAAACTAAGATTTTACCATGAATGAGTGATCTTGAAATTTGGAATGAAGAGAAAGTTCATTAGCTACGAGTTACTGAAACATTCTGCCCCTGTTATGAGTGAACTGAGTAAAAGAATTCATGAAAGTCAGACAAGGAGAGTATACATATGCTTTGGTGATTCCTTTTAATCTGTTCTCCAGTCTTCATTCCTTGTTATGTGAAAGGGCCATTAGTGTTATTGTTGGCAATGGGCCTGGCCTCTTAAATCTGGAGTTTGAGCCCACAAATTTTTTGAAGCTAGAGTCCGAATCAAGTTTAGTCAAATCTAATTTGATACGGATCAAATTAAACTAATTAATATGATTAATCGGATTCGAAAAATTATGAAGCATGGACTCGAACTCAAATATGGTTGAACTTGAATATTTCAATTCGAGTTTGATTAAACTAACTTGTTGATTCCCAGGGCAGGCTTGAGTTAATTTACCACTTTAATCGTAGGGTTTTAACGCTTCCACTGATAAGGTCTAAAGTTTACAAATTTTGATTTCTTACTACGTTGGTTTTTATTTAAGCTCAGTAATTCTAACTCGATTATATATTTGAGCCGATCGGGTCAGGTTTGGGTTCGAATTTGAGATTGATAGATAAGTTCAAAGTTTAGCTTAAACTCTTTTTTTAAAACGACGTTGATTTAGTTTAACTTATAGTTTTAATTATATTATTTTAGTTTACAAAATTTAAAATTAAAATAATATTATTTTAAAACATTAAATTAAAATAATATCATTTACCCTAAATGGCCAGTTTAAAGTACCAATCGGGTCAAGTACAGGCTTGACATGACTTGACTTACTGTACCTAAGTCCTGGTCCTCTATGCACTATTTAAAACTCACCAAATTTAGAACAGATTGTGTCCAACTTGTTGCCTATTTAGTCCATAGCCCAACAAAACATTGTGAACAGACAAGGACCCTCAGCGCCTCTGACTACTGACTGTTTTCACTTTGTTGCCATGAAATTCCTATGCTCATCTTCAAAAGAACAACTCTTTATTATTTACAATTCAAAAGGATACATAATATAATACACTATTATAAAATCGGTTAAAGATAGAATAAAATTAAAGAGTTTAAAATATAATTAAAGAAATTATCTTTATTTGTTAAAAAATAAAATTTAATTAAAAAATAAAATTGTTAAATAAAAATTAATTGGCCAATTTTAATTTTTAAAAATTAATTAATTAACATATCAATAAGTTTTTAAATACAAAAATTATTAAAATAAATTGAATTTAAAAATTAAAAATTAAACAAAAAATTTAATCAATTTAAGATTTTTATTAAATCAATGAAATAGTACGAAACAAGTACCAAAATTTTCACTCGCTGCCTAACTGCTTAGAACCCAGCAATGTATACAAAGTTGTAGGTAAAAAGAACTTAAAAAAAGAGAAGAAAACGACAAAGCAAGACGTCGCCTCACTTCACATCCTTCCCTTTTGGCTAGCATGTGACTAAAGTTGGAACTTTAGGTAAGGATTAGCATTAATTGATTAGATAGTTTTGTTTGAGCCTACATAAACAAAAATTATTTTGAGTGTGTATTAAATATATTTAAATATATCTAATATTTATATATTATATATTTTAAATAAATTATTAAAAAAATTAGAATAGATATAATTTAAATAATATTTATAAATTTTAATCTTCTTTAAAATTAAAACGAGTTAATCAATTTTCTTATTTAATTTAAATACTATTTATAAATTTTGATTTTATTAAAATTAAAATAAATTAATCAGCCTTTTTCTTTAAAATTAAAAAGAGTTATAATTTTACTTTTTTGTTTTTTTTGTTTTTTACCTAATGAAAGTCCTGTTGAGACATAGAGTCAATACAAAAAAGATCTTTTTTTGTTATTCATGAGGTATTTTAGGAGAGTCCTAACTACGAAAAAATATTTTACTTTTAAGCTATTTATATTTAAATTAATCTCCGCTCGAATCGTGTAGATCCCTTACTAAAGATAAAATTTTAATCCTAAATTTTAAATGATTGCATACATAAAATTTCTTTTTTGGTAACCTTATTTCAAGTTATCTTTAATCAAAGAGACACTTTTCTGGTAACCTTAATTCAAGTGATCTTTAACCAAAAGAAGAGCCTTCTATTTATCGAAACTGCTCAGTTACTATTTCTTTACAAAGTTTTTTAAAGATGACATAAGAGAGGAATAATTTTTTTTTAAAAAAAAGAAGTCCATTTGGTTAAGTTACATAAAGAACGTTAGAATGCTAATCACTCCCACTTCATATGTTTCTTATGATGTGATATTACCCAAAGCACTTGATTAGTAGTTCCCAACGTTATTGAAATCCCATCACTTGACATATACATAGTACAAAAAGTACCTGGAAACCAGGTGGTGACAGCCCAAAACCATCACTCTAAACAGCTCGAAGGGTCACTTAAACAGTGGGTTTGGGACTTGGGAGCTATGGGAGAGGGCTATAAATCCATGGAGCTAAGGGAGCTAAGGGAGAGGGATGAGCAAGTGGAAGGTGTCAGTTCTGACTCACAGTTCCCTAACCAGAGGTTTGTAGTGGAAATGGTCGTGTAACCTTTTTACTGTGTAACCTTCACTGTTTCAGATTATGAAAATATCTGAAACACTAAAAATCCATGGAGAAAGTGTCATGTGAGATCTGTCAATGGCATTATTATTGTTATCCACTCCAAAGAGAAAGTGCCCAAGTGAAGTTATGGTGGGGGAGATGAGGTTTGTATCGGAAAATAGAAAAAATACTCACCACAATCTTTTTATTTTTGTACCTAAAGCCGTCACACCAATGTTACAGGTAAGGTTGAACAAAGACAAGTTTTTTTTTTTGTCTTTGTTTGTTTGAAGTTATTAGTTATTATTCATCAAATCTATGTTTTTTTTTTTTACTGTAATGCTGGTTTAAGATCTTCATACACCTGTCTATGACTCTATGTCTGAGCTTGAAATGATGATGCTTTAATGGCGGCTCTCCGACCTTCAGTGATTTATCTGTCAAAAGGAGAACAACTCATACTAGTTTAAGCAGTAACTGCAAAAGCTGAAATTTCCCAACAAGACACACATGAATCATGGTTTTAACAAAACAAATATGAATAAAAAATTCAATAACCTATATGCTCCTACCATCATTACCAAGAAAGAATCAAAGAAACCAACTTACAGAAGAAAACCCTTCTCGGAATCTAGTGATTTAGTGTAGCAGATGAACTTTTAGGATGAATTAAAACGGTAGATTTTTAAGTGCACTTAAAGAAAAAAAAGGAGTATATTTTTTACTTAATTAGGAATAAATATACTATAGAAGTTAAATGACAAGTAGTTCTCTTTTTCTATCTTTTTTAGAAACAAAACTTGCTTAAACTAAAAACAAGAAAGGAATAGAAGAAGAAGAAGAAGAAGCAGAAGGACATTTCAGAACTGAATCTGAAATGAGCTGTGATTGGCTTCAGGAATGACAAAAACTACTATTTCAGATAATGATGGTTAGAGAAGAAGGAAGTTATGGTGGATCAAGATGTGAAGACTGTGGAAACCAAGCTAAGAAAGATTGTTTCTACATGAGATGTAGAACTTGTTGTAAGAGTAAAGGGTTTCAGTGTCCAACACATGTTAAGAGCACCTGGGTTCCTGCTTACAGGAGACGTCAGAGACAGCTTAACAATCTTCCCACTGTTCATGACCAAGAACAGTCTCAAGGACATAACCCTAAAAGGGTTAGAGCAAATCCTTCAGCAGGTACCGTCTTACTCGTCATGCCTGTAGATCTAAACAGTACACCCTATTCAGATGCTAGAGTGCTAAACAAATACATATATGTATGTGTATGTATGTATCTATGTATCTATGTATATTTGCTTTCATATGAACATGACATACATAGTAACCCTAGCAGCTATTGTTCACTGTGAAGGTGTAATTCTTCTGACAGTTTCAAGATGTGGACTTTACTTCTTTTTAGTGAACAGATTAAGTTCTGTTCAAGAATTTCCAAAGATGAAGGCTTTTTTTTTGGACCTTTTTAGGTTTACAGGTGGGAAATTTTCCAGCTGAAGTGAACTCCATAGCGACCTTTCGATGTTTTCGTGTGAGTTCTGTTCATGATGCAGAAACTGATCAATTTGCATACCAGACAAGTGTGAACATCGGAGGAAGGATGTTCAAGGGTATTCTTTATGATCAAGGCCCTGGAACTTCTGGTTATGGCATTGGAGAGGCCTCATCTACTCAGCTTCAAGAACCTGATAATCTCACAAATGTTCCTGCCCTAACTACTACACCGTTGGGTTCAACCTCAGGAGTTTCAGATCACCAATCTCATGTTCATTCTCAATATCCTTTTCCTCTCAATGCTTTTGTGTCTGGTACGCAACTTTTCCTGCATCCAAAATCTTAGTCCTGATGAAGATCTTATGTACTTAATTGGAAAATGGAGGAGAAAACTCCAAAGAAAAACTTGTAGTGCTAGACCAGCTCTTTTGTTATATAATCTTGTCTTTGACAATAACAATATATATAGATGTCTGAATCTGGACCAATATCAATAGGTCTGTAATAAGTTTCTTCTTCTTGTTTTTGTTTATCATGAGCTGTATATGAAACTTTCAGGAAGATGAAACCTGGACTTTTTGCAATGTTCATATGCTAGTTCACCGTTGGTATGGTTAATCTCACACCCTAAATATTCAGGAAAACATAGACAAGCACACAAGATATGATCAAGATTTTTTCAAAAAAAAAAAAAGTTGAAGATGAAACCAACATAAATGTTTGCAATTTGTAGAAAGATGGCAAGTTGATTTTTCCTCTGATTCAAACTACTCTTTATTTCATATTTCACAACTCAAAAGATCACTACTCTTTTTCCTTATATATATATATATATACATGTTTGTCTTTCCTGATGATTACTACTTTAAATGTTCTTGGAATTTGCATTGCTTCTTGATAAACTAGTGTACTTGCCTGGTTCATAATCACATATTCTAGCATGAAACATTCCTTAGTCCTGTATGCTTTAATTAAAGTCTATACATATGTACATATAAAGCCTAGGGGAATCCAACAATACTCTAGAAGATAGTATATTTTAAAAGATATTGATACAAAAAGGTGGGTTTGTGGTCCCTAAGTATAGGTGGTCATTAATGTTATAAATAATAAAAAACATTATTCTTATAAAATAAATTTTTATTGAATAATGATGACTAATAAAAACTATTAAATAATAGTCATATATAGTTATTTTCAAGATTATATTTGAAAAACCCTTCTCATAAACCCTAATTTTTTACTCTTAAAGACATGATCACACTCACTGTAGGAAAAGATTGGTACCCTTATTACACAACCAGTGAATATAACCTTCCTACTTGGAAAGTGAACAACATGCTGATACAAAGAATCCTATTGTGCACTATGTCTACAGTATAATCTAACTCACCAAGAAAAATTGAAATTATAAGATTAAAAAAGCAGAAGAAGCATTCACAAAGCTTATGTGATATGTTTCTAAGACTTTTCAAAAGGAATTGCTATCTGAAAGAAGTCAATTTCATGGATTCCAAGAAAGGGCTTCTTTTCTAAGAAGCCCTTGTATTAAGCCTGAGAAGAGTAGCTTAAATTCATAGACTCAAAGCTTAGTGGAGTATTTATGGAAACTAACAATGGTGGCTTCACAATCTTGGCACAGCATCTACTTCCCTAATTAAGAAACCAAAGAATCAGCTCCCAGTGAGAATGTTCTTCTTTTCTCATTTTCCCCTTTGATTCATTAAATTTACTCATTGTCACTAGAAAAATGCTTTTGTAAATCAGCAAATCTATACAAATCTGTGACAAATCTTGTTGAGCAGAAGCTGTATCAATACTTATATGCCTGCATTAATGTATTTTTTATATAAGTAATATAAATAATAAAATACATTAATCATGATCCTTTGTATCTTTACATATTATAGGATAAAATAGGTTGGATATGAACATAGATGTACAAAACTGCTAATAGATAATGTTAGAGCTATTGAAGTTTCTCACCTTCTTCAATTGTCATATTTATCTCTTTCAAGGGTAAGTTCATGAGAACTCTTATCCTTAATCAAAAGAGTTATAAAATAAACAATTAAACTTAGATTAGCATTTGTTTATTCTTACCTGTTGAGAGTATAAATAAAAGGGTTAATTAAGTTTATTGGTGTTATTCTTAGTAATTTCTTAAAGAATTGAATCATTGAGCAAGTAATTTCTGTCATTTAACACATGGTAAAAAGTTTGATATTTGGTTTACAATGTTAAGTGAAAGTTGATAAATTTATTAACCAAAATAAATATAATAAAATTTTTAATTTTAATGTAAAAATGATAATTTTACTCGTTCTAAGATTTATATTTAAAAATTTACCCTCGATAACTTTTATTTTTGACCTCACCGTTCAGAGTGCTAATTCTGTTTTATTATTTTTAAAGTCTAGTTTGTGAGAAATATAAATGAGAAGCAAGTAGATTTTACATTGCCAATTAGCATCAAATTGTAACTGAGTTTAACTTTTTTAGTTTTAGTTTGATATTAGATCACTGTATATGAAAATTCTTCTTGATGCAATCTCTTTGTGTTTGAGCTATAGTTATGTAAAAGATTCACTTAAGGGAACTCAATAGGATTTTATATATCATATATTATATATGATGAAAGTTTCAGATTTAATAATATGATTTTTATTTTGTTAATTTGAATGTAGATCTTGCATGTTCAAATCGAATAATTTGAATTTTGTTTTTAAATTAATCACACGAGAAAAGAAGATTAGTGTTGTACTTAAAATGCAATTAAGTTTATGAATTTTAAAGATTGTTATGGAAATTTAAATGATATCATGACCTTCCCCAGATCTCTGCAAAGCGGGAAACCTTGTGTACGGGGTACGTTCACTTTGACTCTTATCATATATTGACTTTGACGTTACTACTAAAAGAATTGTTGCATGAACACACATTAATTTTAATAGTCCAAATTATAAAAAATAAAAATATTAAGAACTTATTAAAATTTTTATCAAAATCTTAAAGGTAGATCCATATCTTTAATTTTTACATTTTCTAAGTTTTTGCCTTTTTCATTAATTAAATACAACGTCATTCAAAGGTGTAAGAGGATTATTATCATTAATGGAGTCTAAATATAAACTTACATAAGCAAAATTAGTTTTTTTTAATCTTTTGTGACAAAAGTGGATATATAGAAGAAAGCTCTCATGATAAATGAAAGAGTATTTCTTACACATTTATAATTTAATTTTTTTATTATATTCAGTTTATATCAAAGTCTAGAAACTAGTTTCACATAATTTGGACCTCATAATTTACACTCACTTATTATCACTGATGGCTACACATTTAGCTTTATTTTTACTTTACTATATATTCATTTCATCCTCTTCAAATTTCACCACTCTCCCCTACTTTCACCCAATAAAACACACCATCTCTCCTATAAATTATAATGGTTTTTTCAATTTAGCACTAATTATTACCTTAATATTTTGTTAAAGGCTTTGATTGATTTGAATTTATAGCCATGTATAAGTTAAATTAAGAGTTAATTACATCTTACCACTTTGCAATTTATAATTTTTCTAAGTTGTCTATGATAATTTCAAATTTTATACTAACAACCTTGTAATATGACTTGTCATCATAAATTACTCCACCGTTAACCAAATATTAAAAATCCTATGATTAAAACGATGTCATTTTGCATAGACTTCTTCGCCGCATTAGATAACTATACAAAACACACATCCTATTGAAACCCTACTAATGATATCATCATAACTTCTCCATTTATTTCCCTTCACAATAGCACAAATTGAGCAAATCCTTTTTTAGCAAATGAAGCTCTAAATTACTTATATGTTATCCTTTAATTTTTGCCCATCAAATTGATCTTCATTGTTGCTCTACTACTCCTACAATAGTACCTTGCATCCAAGTATTTAGGGAATAAATTAAATTATGAAGCATGAAGAAAGTTAAGCAAGACTGATTAGAGGATAACATTACTTCTCCAATTTCATTAAAGGTAAAAGAGCGAAAATTTCCTTTTCCGAATGAGTATATTTTGTTGAGTACTACTTTATTATTGTAATTTTTATTCTAAAAATTTGACAAAAAGAAGATTTGTTTAATAAGACAATCATCTATGCATATAAGTTTCAAAAGGTTAATAAGTTGGTATTTGGTTTGGGTGAAGACATTAGTCTCCAATTTGAAGACGCATGGCATCATAAGGATCTAGTTCAAATATCAAATCTTGCATGCTTGTTTTTAAACATTTTATATATGGATAATAATACATTCCAATTGAAGGTCTAATTTTAATTTTTTTAATGTAAAGATATCCCTTAAGGGATTTGTCCTATTTATATATTCAAATCAATAAGTATTAGGTCTTGAAAAAAGAAGACCCATCAACATGAGACGAAGAGAAAGCTCTAATTATTTTATTTAGTTATTCAGTTAA
>JAOSBM010000205.1:34563314-34577282 GCA_027568955.1 Erythroxylum tenue | reverse complement strand
TTGTCATTATTATTTATTATTAAGATTTTTGAAAGCATGGTTGATGTAAACAGTAAACTGGTAAAGTATACAGTACAGCTGTATAATATATAAATATGGACTATTTTGTAATTTTTAAGAATTTTAGAGACTATTTTATAAATTAAAAAAATATCCCGAAACAGTACCTGGTACTGACCGGTACCGATATAGTTTCGTTCTAAAGCTCAATTCGGTACCAAGTTCGGTACGATATTCATAACATTGGTTATTACAATAGATTGCACCAAAAAATAAGATATGGTACGATGGAATGCTTACATGGCAAACCCATTATTTGGGTGTAACGGGTAGCAGATGCGCTTAGGCCAAAAGTGAGAAGTTTCATGAGAAGTTGACGTCTGGCGCACATGGTTTCTTGGAAATTTCAACCTGTGGGATGGAGGATTATCTGGTGCGGTTACCGTGATGATCAATCAACAATAGTTGCAATATCACATCGATCTTGACTTTTTGTAGCGTTGACTGACTGACCTTGTGCCAAGTCGACTTGAAAATTTTAATTTTAAACATAAAAATTGTATATCGAGGAACTCACTAGAGACCTACTTTATTTAAGAGACCTTAAAAGTTAAAATATAATTGGTTGGGAGTGGGGTAATTTGATATACTATTTAATTTAATTTTGTTGTTTAACTTTAAATTATTAAATATTATTAAATATATATATAATTTAAAATTATTGCATATATTTATTAATTTATTTAAAATATTTTTGAAATATAATAATTGTGGTTATTTTTATATATTAAATAAATAGTTAGATACATAAAATAATTTCATAAATTATGTGTATTAAATAATTTGTTAAAAACGCCAAATAGTTAAGATAATTAATTGATTTATACAAATTATTTTTCATAGCAATAGAATTGATAGCTGTTAATTTGAAAGCAATAGCAGTTATCTTTCAGGCATGCCCTGTATAAATTTTGGCCTGCATGTAATAGTTTACAAAAAGCTTAATGAATCAATATTTTATAATTAATTACAAATAAGTTCTCCAAATATAATAAATACAATAAGATTGACAAAAATCAATTCGAATTGAAGCTAACAAGACATATTCGAATTAATCAATCTAATCATATTTGAAGGTTTATCTTGTTGGATAATTTTGTCATTTTTCATAAAGTTGGACAATTATTAATTGTATTTTTTAGTTTTTAAATAAATTATCAATTAAGTTATGTAATTTATTCCAAATAAAGATAATAAAGTGACCCAATAAATAATCTAAATCAATAAGTCAAAGTCTGGATCGAAAATAGATTTTAATTAGTATGGACCAGACTCATATCGACCTTGTGATGGAGAAGTCCGATATGAAAGCTATATATATAAGTTAAAGTCTTCTGCTCCTGTAATTGCTCATATCAATCGTAAGTATAAGGATTATCTAACCTATTAAGAGAGCTTATGTACATAATTATCCTGGATACATAATAAGGTTTGTATTATGTATTACATATTTTACATGTTGAGTAACCTAAATTAAATCAAGTACTAAAAAGATGTTATTTTAATTTAACTTGAACTCGACCAAAATTTAAATTAAATTTAAGTTATGAAAAAAGAATCATATCATAATTGATTTATTATCATTTTTAACAAATAATATATTTCATCTCGAATCGACCTTAATCGAATATCAAATTGAACTTGTTCCATTGGGATCCTTGTTTCACCGTGTGCTGACTATTCGGCTTGGGTCCCTCTTGTTTAGTAGAATGAAGAAGTACATCTCGTTAAGATTAAATCGTACTGTTTTAAATAATATTTAAAGTTTAAAAGGTTTAATTAATATTAAGTGGTCATAAAATTTATTAAAAATTAAATAATATTTAAAAATTTAAAATATAATTAAAAGAGACCGTCAATATCTATAAAAAATTTAAACTTTAATAAAAAATTATTAAATAAAAATTAATTTTTTAATTTATAAGAATTTATTAATTTACAAACATTGACCGGTAATTAATAAAGTGATTAATTTTTAAAAATAAGAATTATTCAAATAAAAAATTAGCTATATTTAAAACTTTTATAATTAAATTTACCGGACATCGGTTGTTAAAAAATGTAGTTGCTGGTCTCTATCAAAATTTATCACAGATCCATCATAGCGATCTAACCGGAGTATGGTCCCGTGCATGTCAGATTCATTGCAAGGTCACAAGGACAACCCCTTGTCTCAATCATATCGACGGTGAACTATATTGTCGCATTAGATTGAAAAAAACGAAACCTGACCGTGAATCAGGAGTCAACCTCTAATTTTTCCTTATCAGACAACTAGGAATCTCTTACACGTTCACATTCTTTGCATCCTTAATTTTCTACGAACCCCGTAAGTTTCACTTCCCAAGTTCTCAAGGTCGTTGAAAACTGCTCCTCAAGCTATTGGCATAAGTCCCTGAATATTCCCCTTATTTCGTGCTGCAAGAACTAAATAACATTATATGGAAACTTAACACGAGAGCTTTTGGTATAAATGGAGGTTTAGAGCCATTGGAGTTCCAGAGGGATACGGATTGGAAGATGGGGTTGATGGGATCTTCTTCTTTATTATGTTCTATTCTTGTTCTTCTGGGTTTGGTTTTGAATGCTGCAGTGTTGTGTAACGGAGGTATAACCGGTAGTTTTACTCGGAAAGTGGAGAAAACTATGGATATGTCAATTGATAGTGATGTTTTCAGGGTCCCTTCTGGTTATAATGCTCCTCAACAGGTGTGTATCTCTCTGTTTTTTTTCTTTCCTATGTTCTTTGGATTTGTGAATATGGGTTTTGTGTATTAAGTTACGAACAATGCTAAAGATTCAATATTTTCTTCAGATTCTTTGGTGATACCTTTCATTTTGGTGTTCCAAACTCTCTGTCTGATGTTTTGGGTATGAGTTAATGGTTTGTGTTTTTGGATTTGAAAGGTTCACATAACACAAGGTGATCATGAAGGAAAGGCAGTGATAGTTTCATGGGTGACTCAGGATGAACCAGGTTCAAGTACAGTGGTTTACTGGAGTGAAGATAGCAAACAGAAGGAAGAGGCCAAAGGCAAACATTATACCTACAAGTTTTTCAATTACACCTCTGGTTATATCCATCACACTACGATAAGAAAATTGAAGGTAAGCGAGCAGGAAGCTACGTTTCAATGAATTAGTTGGCATTACTAGTTCTTATTCATATGAGAAGTCCTTAATCTGGAGTTTGGTTATCTGATTCTTTTTGACAGTTCAACACTAAATATTACTATGAAGTTGGTACCCTTCACAGTAAGAGGCAATTCTGGTTCAAAACTCCTCCTGCAGTTGGCCCTGATGTCCCATACACTTTTGGTCTCATAGGTAATGTCACAATCTTCCTGATAGATCTAATTTGTTTGGGTCATTGGCTTTTGGGATGCTTAGTTTTACTGCTGTTACAAAAGTCTACAAGTTTCATACCACCAAAAGTTGTAATCAACTAGAGAAGTCTCAGTAGGTTTCCTGATTGAGGAATGCTAATAATGAGGGAAGGTGATTTTCTTTTTGAGTTACCGTTGTGCGATTTTATGGGAATTTGCTACATTTGCAGGGGATCTTGGTCAGAGTTATGATTCGAATAAAACGCTCACTCACTACGAAAACAACCCGCGAAAGGGACAAACCGTCTTGTTTGTTGGAGACCTCTCTTATGCTGATAATTATCCAGATCATGACAATGTAAGATGGGATACATGGGGAAGGTTTGTGGAAAGAAGTGTTGCTTATCAACCTTGGATATGGACTGCAGGAAATCATGAAATTGATTTTGCCCCCGAGATTGTAAGCATCCCAATAGATGTGCATAGTCTTCTAATCAATAGTAGTTTCATACAATCTGTGGAGGGAAGGAAAAGTTATAGCTTGAAGTTTATCTTGTAAAACCATCTCTTATTCCTATGATTTTCTCTTGGAATTTCTTGGTCTCACTTCTTTACAGAATTTTGTGAAAATCATAAGTTTCTTCAGAAAATATTTAGCCCACGGTACTAACGTTTCTTGATCTAATCGCTTGTTGTTGGTGGCAGAGTGAAATGGAACCATTTAAGCCTTACTCTCACCGGTACCATACCCCTTACAAGGCATCTGGCAGCTCAGCTCCATTCTGGTACTCCATCAAGAGAGCTTCTGCATACATAATTGTATTATCTTCATATTCAGCATATGGTAAGAATGCATAGTTCATAGATTAAGATAATGTTGAAATTACGCAGCAGAACTTGCGTAATATATTGCATTTCTTTTATCAGTTGAAGCTGTATTGGGGTATATGATTTTCTATCATATGCATAGGATGTGATCTAAATCATAATATGTAATTGATCGTTTATTGCTTCGAAAATCAGCTCGGATGATGTAATTTATGATTTCCTTACATTTGATGCTCAACTTCACAACTATTACTCGATACTTTGTCATGCCTTAGTGGATGATGGTTCTTTTTGTGGATTCTGATGGTTGGGGAAACTGAATGAACTCTTCCAATTTCTATGACAATGCCAAGTGTTTCTGTTCTTGATTTCAGAACTTGCAGACTCCATAGGATTATATGCATGAATATTCGTTCTTATATATGTTCTGTCATTTTCAGGTAAATACACTCCACAGTATAAGTGGCTTGAAGCAGAGTTGCCAAAAGTTAATAGAAGTGAGACTCCATGGCTGATTGTGCTTATGCATTCCCCATGGTACAATAGTTACAACTATCATTATATGGAAGGTGAAACCATGAGAGTAATGTATGAACCATGGTTTGTTCAGTCCAAGGTTGATGTGGTGTTTGCTGGCCATGTACATGCTTACGAGCGATCTGTAAGTCCATCACGTCCTGCAGATTCTTAATGCAACTTTTCTGGATTTTACAGACTTTGGTTATGAATGAAACGTTTGATTAAAAGCTTTTTCCTTTAGTTGGAATAAAGAGTCCATCTTTTGGAGCAAAATTTCTGATGAAACATTTTTTTCCTGTCAGAATCTCGAGTTTGTTATTATGTTCCTTTGTCAATCATCTGGGGCTGTTTTGCTTATTGATCACAATTTTCATCTGATATCTCCTCAGGAACGCATATCCAATGTTGCATACAACATTGTCAATGGAAAATGCTCTCCTGTTAAAGATCAATCTGCTCCAGTTTACATAACGATTGGGGACGGAGGCAATCTCGAAGGTTTAGCAACCAAGTAAGGCTATCCAGTAGTTGGACTACAATAAACTATCATATGTTCCTGCTTTCTGATGCTCCTAAACGGGGTCTGATCTTTCTTTTCTGCTGCAGCATGACTGAGCCACAGCCATCTTACTCAGCCTACCGTGAAGCCAGTTTTGGTCATGCCATTTTCGACATCAAGAACCGAACTCATGCTCACTACAGTTGGCATCGAAACGAGGATGGTTATGCTGTGGAAGCTGATTCCCTGTGGTTCTCCAACAGATTCTGGCATCCTGTTGATGATTCTACAAGTTCTAAGTCATAATAATAGCAAATCTTTTTAGTCATATGAAAATAAAGTAGCCAAATACTACTGAAGTCAGTCCCTTCGAAGCTTTCTTTCCATTCCTTTGTTGCTCTTAGAATGAACTTAGTTGCTTATTTCTGCCAAAAGGACAATAATCTAACTAAAATCTTCGTTGTGAGTGATTTGTTTCGTGATCATGTTATAAAGTATTTCAGGTACTTGATTGTATAAAGTGTCTCTTGTCGATAAAAGTATGTAAATCCGTCGCTAAAGCCTACAAAGAATGTAGTGATTAGGGGTTCCAATAGAAGTTTATGGTTAGATTCGGTACAAAATCAATAATCAAATTTGATTTTATCGGTTTCCAATTTAAAGTTTAGACTCGATTAAAATTTAAATGTGAACTTAACAAGCTTTTTAAATTCGACCAATTATATAAAATTAAATCAACTCAATTTATATTATATGATAAAATAAATTTAGTTATTGTGTATTTAAAATTTTATTAATCAAAAATTGAAAATAAAACTTAATTTATTATTTATAACTATTTTTATTTTATTCCAAAAAAAGAAATATTTTTGATAAATTTATTTTGTAATTTCAACTTATATACAATAGGAACAACACAAAAATAAATTTACTTTTATGATAAATTTCAATTTTTATTTTTATATATTTACTTAATAAAATTTTAAATACGAGTAATTCTTTCGAATCTACATTAATTTTTTATTATAAAATTTAATTTTAATAATAAAAAACTTATAAGTTAATAGTAAATTCACAAAAAAAACTATATTTAAATAATAATATAATAATTATTTTATTATTTTAAAATTTTTGTTATTTATATATTATAGGACTCAAACATATAGCATTTTTTTAAATAAAATTAAAGGCATTTTCCAACATATAAATACAAGCAGCACCCAAGCGCGCAAGTGTTAAGCCTCAGCTTTCTAGAATTTCAAATCTTTCGCTCGCTCTCTCTAAGCCCTGTAACCGCCATTTTCTTCGTTATCTCATCGTCGAAACTTTCATGCATTGAGCGGTTCTACTAGTGGTTAGAACCATCTCTCATGAAGAATCCGCGGGAAGAAGCGTCCTAGAATGACGGAGCTGGAGGCGATCGACGAGGGGCAGAGCAGGTCTAGAGAAGCTGACGTTAACAACAGTAACAGTGCAAATGAAGACAGAATTGACGAGACGACGATGACGAAGGAGAAGAAGAGTGTAGATCTGGAATTGTTTAGCTGCTTGCTTCAGCCTGCGATTGCGAGTTCTGATCCGATCCAGATTACGTCGGCATTCGACGTCCTCTTCTCAATCGGAAAACGGAGGTCGGTGCTCTTCACCGTCTCGTGAATTCTATATTTCACGTGTTTTTTTTTTTGTTTTTGTACCGTTCAGTTTTCGTAATATACGAGTGAATATTCCAGAGCTGTAGTAGATAGATTTTGGTTATTAAATGATAGCGACCTAGCTAGTATAGACTCCTAGCGAACGATTGGAGCTAGATGAGTGATTAAGAATGTGGCTTAATCGTTCATTGCTAAACTACTCAGAAACGTCTCTGTTCAGCCAAAACCAAGCACTTCGACTTTGATCTTACGGAACTTAGAGAATCTAATTTTATTGATCTTGCCTTTACTTGTGCAGTTTATTTTGCGAGAACAGGTTATGTATGCTCTTGAATTGCATTTAGTTCGCATAAGAGAAAATAGTAGAAAGTGAAGCTTCATTGATTGCAGTAGTTAAGATTTCACGAGTACATTAAAGTTTGTTATTATTGATAGCTAACTTGAAAGCATTATCTCTCATGGAGAAATTTCTTGTTTCTATTGAAGAATGGAAATGCAACGGAAAAGGATACGTCAGCTACCGAAATTGCATTCGCAGGCCAAGAAATTGGGAGAGAATGCAGATATTAAGCCGGCAAAGCACTTCATCAAACAGGTTCCTGCTTTTGCAAAGCATAAAGCTTATATTGTTCCCTGTTTCACATCTACAGAATCATCATGAACATTTATGACAATGCATTTTCGGACTATTTTAAACTTATCTTTCTATAAAATTCCGAAACTAAGTGAGTAAACTCTCCCAAAGAACCTTCCTCTGAAAACCATGGTTAAGACCATAAACCTACCGAGACAAAAACAACCTTATTCTGCTCCACAAACTTCCACTTCATGTGATGACCTGCATCTCCATTTTCAACACCTCAATGTCCACTATTCGAGGATCAAACCCAACAATAATTCTCCCATAAGCATGAGCTTGATGATTAGAGAGAAATCGCCACTTGTTACCTAACTTATTAAAAAACTTGAGATTCTTCAGTCTGATTTTTATTTCCAAAATAGCAAAAACCGCAAAATTTTCTTTAGCCAAAAAATCCTTTAGGGCCAAAATGCATTTTGGGGCAATTCAAGCCGCTAACATTCCAAATTAAAATCATAAAGAAATGATTTTGGAGCTTCGGTCTTTGCTCCTACTACCTTTCCTCTGTTTGACACTAGTAAACTGTTCAACCACTTCCTTTCCTTCATTATTGCTCGATGTAGAAGAAGAGGAGGTTGCCTCCAAATCATCACCTTTTTCCCCTCAAGCATAGTTGGCTTGTTTTCCTTAGAATCTTCTTTAAATGAGCCTGTTTCCATAGTCTGCCTATTCTAAATTTCCCCTACTGAAATTGGGAGAGTTGAATCAACTCTGGACCCCTCGTGGCTTTGTTTCAGCTCATCACCTCCAGCCTTATCCACCTTGTTTTGTTCATTTATGACTAATTCTACTTGGGACATATTTTGACATAAAACCTGCTCAACTTTCCCATCCTTCTCATCTTGATCTAAACCCGTTAGTTCCATATAACTTTCATTCTTGAAAATTTTTCCAGTTGGCATCTACCTCTTACCTTGTAGCTTCAAAGAAGGCTTCTATTGGTAATCCACTATAATAGTATCCTCATACAAAGTACCGTTCAACCCTAACCTCATAATCAGAATTTGTTCAAGTAGATCCCTAGAGATATCCATTGTAGTACATAGCCTTGCATAACCAAATCTCTTTCTCTTTGCTGTATTTTTATCCACACAAAGAGGCTGACCCAAATGACTTGCAATCATACTGAGGCCCTTGGTAGTCCAATATTCCAATGGTACATTATACAGATTGACCCACAGGGAAACTGACTTAAGCTTTTCTATTTCAGGTTGGAACCCTCGGCTGCCAACTTTGGAGAAACAATGGAAGGTTCTTCACATGTCAAGGTCTTTCTTCCAGGACTTTAAGGGCATGAGCCTTAGAGGGGAAGGTAAATAAAGCTAGATTTTTTCCAACCAACAGTACCTCTAACAGGCCTTTATTTTTCCATGCCGTGCTCGCCCATTTTTGCAGCACCATAAATGGGGATAGACCCCACCAGTGAAGCCTCCCATGATCGAGCTCCTTCCTGCAAAACTTCCAGATCTGATGCAACAATGACACGGCCATTCTCTTCCTTAGGTGGGGAGTAATGGAGTGTTGTGTCTCCTTCCACTCTTATTACATGTTTCCAACTCTTCTTAGGATCCGAGGAAGAGGGACCCTTATTTGGTGGCTTGGTGACATCCAAGGTGCGGGAGGGTAAGGTAAGTGAGGGTAGTGAGGGAAAATCCGATTGGGAGTCTGCACAAAAAGCAGGGAGGTTCAGGAATAGCCATAGGTGACAGAATCAAGAGAAAGGAAAGTTGCACAGCAATAGGGACAGGAAGACGTTACAGGTTTGAGTAAATAGTTTGGAGTTGTTTTTTTGATTTTGAAAGTTTCTAGTAGATGTGCCATGTTTCTCATCTAGATTATATCATACAAATGCTGGAATGATTATGTTGGTCCTTCATTTTTTTGCATGCATCTCCGTGGTCCAAAAAGACCTGTTTTGCATTATCATCGCTATAATCCTTCCTCTATATGACTATCTGTATTGGACACCTGGCTTGCGAGTACTTGTTATTTGCATGCAATCTGAACTGTGATTAGTATGACAAATGGCAACAATCACAAACATACTTTGCATGGGACCGTATCCTCCCTCAATATATAATGTTTGTTGACATTTACTCAAGATGGAAGCTTGTCTTTCTTCAGGCGCTTTTGAATGACATGTTTTCTACTTCTAGGTTTATTAACTTGGGGTGCATAATTCTACTATGACCACATACAGTGTTTCACTGTAAATAAATGGTTATCTGACTCCACTTCTTTGCTCACTCAAATTGGATCCAAGAGTACCAAATTTTCGCGGTCTATAGGATATTCTATCTTTCACCACTTCCTTCACAAATATTAGACTCGGCAATTTTCTAAGAGAGCGGCCTGAAGGCTAACTCGAACATGCTGTCTTTGATTTGTAAATTAAAGAATTTAAGATAAAAATAGAACGGTTCAAAAATCTTGAGCTTAATCAAATTTTAGGTCGGATTTATCCATCTTTGATTTATTTCAATCTGACCTATTACAGCCCTATTCACCAGAATCTAAAATCTTAGATGAACCAATTTCAACTCACTGAATTGTCAACTCGAAAGTTGTTGGAGACTAAGGAAACATTATAGATTTCATTACGTGATAATGGTCTTTCCTTATTTTATGTTACTTATACTATAGCTCAATATATTATGCAGTTGCTGAAAGTGTGGACTCGGATGTCTGCTTCGATGACTTAACTCGACCAAAGCTGCAGGTTCATTCAAAATTCTAGATTAAGTAATACTTTCATAGTATTAAGAGCTGACAATTTTGACAAGTATCCGTAAATGCATGGTCATCATAGATTCCCAGTTGTTGAAGTTTCCTGGAGTCACTTAATCAAGTCATGCATCATTCATATATGTCAAGAGTTGCTTTGCGCCATGAATGTACGAAAAATAGTACAAAGATTCAATTTTCTTGTTTTCACATTATTTGTGAATTTGATTGAAAAAATTGTAAAATATTGAATTGTATTGTTTGTGAATATTTTAGAAAATATTACGAGTTTTTTTAAAAGCAAAAGTGCAATTTACAACACAAATTTTTTATAAAATATCTAATACAATTTTACCATTATTTCTAGTACCACTTTATATTTTAAAGTTAATAAAAAATAAGGTACAAAATAATACTAAAAATAACCTTTTTATGGAGGTGCAAATCACACTTGGCCAAATGTTTGATGTAAATCTAATTTCGTTAGATTTTAAAATATTATTGGAATTGTTCTGAAAAAAAAATTTGTTGTGATATTATAATAATAACACAACTTGATACCTTTCAAAAGAGATTAGGGTAAAATTCGAATCTATAAATATCATGTCGTATACTTCCCGCTTTGTGTACTCTGCTCTTGTTATCAAATATTGTTTAATCAATTCCCATGTATTTGCACATTTACCTACATGAACCACTTGGTAATGAAATGTCCACAGTATCTAATAACTGTTCATTGCTGTATTATTTCTGTTCCTTAGTATGTTACAGAAGTCAACGCTCGTCAAGAGGATGTTTTGCATATTTTCCGTACTCCTGTTCAACCTTCGTCCGAGGACAAGGAGAGAACTGGTAAGCAAAAGGGACACTGTATTTCTTTTGTTTAAATGCAAATCCCTTTCATTTACAACCTTAAACGAAAGAGATTAAATCTTCTGTTTTGATTACGATGTTTTTATCATGTTTCATTAAATTTTATCCATACATTTATATAAACCCTACATAAATGTATAAGATTTAATGGAACAAGATTAGAACAGAATAACTAGAGCAAACAATTTGATACGTAAATAAAGTATCATTTTTAACGTATAGTATTTCTAGAGATTTGAAATGGAATTTTACTATTCCTTTTCTTGTTTGTCAGTAAAAGACTCCATACTTAAAAGGTATATTAGAATATAGCTATAGCTTATATTGGCAAAGTTTTGTAATATTTATCTGTACATTAATAAAACAGAATTACTAAGCACAAACTATGCTTCTTTTGAAACTTTTATTACAAAATGTCTTTCGTTTATAGTCCTAGATTAAAACAAATAAATCGATAAACTAAGTAAGTTTAATTTATATAAAAAAGAATAAAACACCCTTAATTTTGTTTCATATATTCTCAAATATTTAAGGTTATTGTTTATTGCTATTATTTACATTTTTAAGATATAATTATATTTAAATTTTAAGTGAAATAGGCATTGTTTTTAAAATATTTCTGAATTTTTAAGGAAAGAAAATCGATAGAGATAAAAATTGATACAAGGATTTATGAGATTTCTTGATTGAAAAATTAAAATCATTTATCAACATGCAAGAATGAGTATTAAGGGTGTTTAAAAAGTTCTACTTTTGTGCAACAACAATTTCTCCTTTTTCTACTTTTGATTTTTTTTCTTTTTTTATACATCATGAAAGTTCGTCGACTTTATTTTATTTTCGTCGCATACTTATCTAGTTATTTAGTTTTACTATTAAAAATATATGGATTTCATAACATAATTGTTAAATAGTATATGTTAACTCATTTTCTAAAATTTAAAATATTTAAAAAGAGTACATTTTAACTAATTTTCTTAATTAAAATGTTTAAACATTGGAAATATTTAAGTTAATACATCTACTTTAACAATAAGTATACTAAGAATCAAGTAAATATATACAAGAAATGCAAATCTTTGTAAAGATCAAATTTTATTATAAATTAGAAATTATAAATTTATACAAATAGATTTTTTATTAAATTTAAAAAATAAATAGGCCAGAACTCTTTTTAATGAAAAAATTATTTATAATTGAATCTAAACATAATTTTGAAAGTTTGTGTTCAAAACAATATATTTTATTTAAGCATTATTAATTTTGGATTATGTTTCAAGATTAATATTTTAATTGTTAAAAAAGTCAGTTAGATTAATTATTGTTTTATTTTCTTACTAAATCATTTATCTATTAAGAGATATAACATAATATTTTAAACAAGAATTTTTTTATTTTTATTTTAGAAGATCAATACAAAAAACGTTGATTTCTTAGAAAATTATTTAGTTTTTATTTTTATTTTGATTTTTCTAATTTTCATGAATTATAAAATATTTGTTTTTATTAATATAATTTATATTATTCAATTATTTAATATTAATGATTAATAAATATAAATAATTTAATTCAGTATTATTTATTTTATTATTTTATTTTAATTATTTTAAATTTAATTTTATAATTAATTCAAATTAAAATAAACTAATGTTATATAAAATTTATTTAATAATTTAAAAATATAGTAAAAATTAAATTATTATTTGTTTTAATTTACTAAGATATTTCTACTAATAGTTTCAATAAATATTATATAAAATTAAATAATTTAATTTAATTTATTATTTATAAAATGTAATCTTTAAATTTTATGTAAGATATAATTATTAGATATTAATAATTAAGCGCAATTTTATTTTTGTTTAAAAAATAAGAAACGAAAGTTAAACATAACAAAAAATTGAAAACAATCGATTCCTAAAATTTTAAAAAGAAACAAATGTTCATTATTCATTTTGTTTTGAACCTTTTTAATATTTTAATAGAGTTTGAAAAGATATAAAATTTTGGCAAATCTCAATAAATACATTATTTGGAAAATAATCAGACTTATCAAAGCAACGTTCTAATGAATCTATTTGAATATATCCATCAATAGAATGTCTAATATATAAAACAAATATTATAACAGATAAAAACTAAATATCATTACGTAGTTTATTACTATTACAATCTCCGTTTAATAAATCATAAATTATTTGAAAATATAAAGATTCATTAATCGAGTTTTTATTTATCATTTATATAAAAATTTTCAATGAATAAAAAATAATTGATAATAAATGAAGAATAAAACTAATCACTTTTTTTTTGAAATTTATAAAACTAATCACTTTAACTAATAATAAAATCAATTTATCTTTGTTTACTTGTTGGTGATAAAAATATAACCAGCAAATTAAGAGGCTGTTTGTTTCCGTTTTTTCTTCTGTTTTTTGTTGTCGTTTTTGTGAAAAGAAAACAGATAAGTAAGATAAGTAAAACGTGTTTGGTTTATTCTGTTGTGATTTTTTATTTTTGAAAATAAAAAAACCACAACAGTTTTACAGAAATCAGAAAACATCGTTTTTCTAAATTTTGACATGTTTTTTTCGACAGAAAAACAACATATTCCTATTTTCTATCTCGATTAATAATAATAATAATAATAATACAAAATTTATAATAATAATAATAAGATAATTAATTTGGTATAAGAAAATTAATAATATTAAAAATAGTAAGTAGAAAATGTATAACAATAATAATAATAATAATAATAATAAATATTATTATTATTAACAATAATACTAATAAATAACTTATTAAATTTTTTTAATAATAATAAGAATAAGAATAACTTAATAA
>JAOSBM010000205.1:34533840-34547930 GCA_027568955.1 Erythroxylum tenue | reverse complement strand
TATATTACATAATTAATAATAATAATTTTATATAATTAATATAAGGAGTATAATAGTCATTTATTATACATTACATTTCATTCCATCCATCTTTCAAACAACATTTCACTACATTATATTATGAATCCCTTCCATCCCTCCCAAACAACTTTTCACTATTTTACATTCCATTCCATTATAAACCGTTCCATTCCGTTCTATTACGTTCCATTTCATTCCATTAATTAACATCCAACTAAACAGGGCCTAAAACCTCGAAGAGACGAGTGAGTTTGCGGTTTAATTTGGGCCCTAAAATTTGGATTTGTTATTTGTTAACTAACGACTAACGTACAACGCTTTCGAGTTCCAACGAACATAGAGTCCGGAGACCCAACCTGAATTTCGAACTTTTAAAGTATATAATTACGACTATAATATTGCTGTATTAATATTTATTATAAACTTTACTCAATTATATAATCTTAGTCCGACTTTTAAAAAATGGTATTAAAATATTCCATTTTTCAATTTGTAGTAAAAATAATTTAATATTAAATTTTTTGTTAAATTTGATAACATGAAGAGCCGTGTCAAATTTATTTATTTGTCATATGACTATTACATAAGATAATTATGCGATTTATGAAACTTATTATTTAAAAAATAAAAAATAGACCAATATTTAGAGCTAATTTTAATTTTCTGTTTCATAAATGATACAATAAATTATACACGGGATACAATTATCTTATATTACAGTCAAATTGACATGATTTGCGATATTATTTAGTTTAATAGAAAATTTATCATCGGATTATTTTTACTATAAATTAAAAGTTAGAGTGTTTATGCACTAGTTTTAATTTTTTATTAATATTATAAAATTAAGTAAAAAAAAATTTACACTTAACCTTAGTATTTAATAATTTAAAGCTCCATAAATTGGTTCAATTTGTACCAATGACTCCTTTAAGTTTGGTCTCAAGCGCTTAAGTGTTTGTAGGTTTTAAATGTCCAAACTCTTCCATACTTTTTGAGTAATAAAAGCATTACTCTTATTAGGGTTTACAAGGTCTCACCTGAATTTTTCAGACTTATAGGATAGTCGAATTCTTAACTCGATCAGACTCAAACAAAACAATATTATTTTTATCAAGAATTTTATATCGGACAAGCACGAGTGCATTCAGTCATTTATAATAGTATCCAAATCTCTTCTCTCAAGCTAACTTTTGGGGATAAGTTAGGCCTTTCAATATGGTATCAGAACCCATTTGTTTCAATGGTTTGACACAGTGCCCGGTTCTATCCTTTTGCCCAATATGCCCAGCAGATGTCCAGCCCTGCTTTAGACTGAGGGGGTGTATCAAGAATACCACATCAGATAAGTGTGAATGTATTCAGTCATTTATAATAGTGTCAAACCTCCTCTCTCAAGCTAACTTTTGGATGAGTTAAGCCTTTTAACAATTTTTTATTAAACAAATTAATATTATTTTAATTTAAATTTGCTTAAATCTAAACTAAATCATACCGGTCTTTTATCAATTTAAATTATATAAATTGACTTGAAATTTGAACGGAAATGTCAATTCAATACTACTATGTGCATGTATATTTTATATAGTTATATATTGAATATCTTATTTAAAATATATAATTGAAAAGCTAAAACTATTACATATTATGAGAGTTTATTTAACATACAAATTAAACATGGTGACGGCATATTATCTCTTTTTATATATATAAAACACATACGTTTTTTAATAAGTGGTGTTAGTTTAATGGTATAGTTATATAAAAAAGAATATTTATCAATTTAAATTAATTTATTACTTTAATGGTATACTTGTATAACACCGGCCAGTTGTCAATGTATGACTTATTCCAAGACTTTCCAACAGTTCTACATGTAGGTCAAACCGTTGACTTTATGCAAATGTTCTTAATAGTTTTGTTTGCCAAACAACGAATTGCATTAACTATTAGCTGATTTTATCAACGGCTAGCTGATAGTTGATTATAGCAGCTAATTTGATCAGTGGATAATATCAGTTGTTTATTAAAGATGTTTGATATAATTAGTTATTTAATATTAACTGTTGATGTATAAAATAACTTATAAGGACATGATTTTAAAAAAATTATAAGGGCATGAATACTATATTTCTTAGTATTTTGTTTAATATTCTTATAATAATTTAGATTTAGATATTTAATTTTACAAAAATTAAGTTTATAACTTTAATAATAATAATAATAATAATAATCCAACGTTAAATTCTCTATTAATATGAATAATGCAACGAGCTACATCATATTAGTATTTTTCATACAATATGTATGAATTTTATTATTTAATAAATTAAAAATATCTATAATTTTAGTACGACACATGTACGATATACAGTAGTTATATACTAAAAATATTAATTTGATATGAATCTTTATGTTCAAAATTTTAATATTATGATATTTTTAAATGTAAACTGATATTATAAAATTAAATAAAGATAAAAAACTTAATTAATCCCTTTATTATATTATTCTAAACTTCACGACATAATTATACGATTAAAAAAAAGATAACTTTGAAAACACACTAAATAAAAGTAGAGAGTAAAGTAAATGACAATACTGTTATTAGGTAAATAGTTAACTTCAAAAGCTCCTCTTATGAAGCTTTTAAAAATCAGCTTATTGGGGTTAAATAAGCTAACCAATAAATCATTCACTAAACAAATCAATAACCTTTTAAGATGGTCAAAAAGTTAATTTTTAGTCAATAAACTAAAAAACAGCTGACAAGCTGTTTACGAAACACCTCTAAGGCCTTTGTAAAATATATATATGAAACTAGTCATTGTATTCTTTGATAAAAGGGCCCTCTTCTTTATGGATTATGAAATAAAAGTCATATTTTACTTACTAAGTATTTTTTTTATTTTTTATTTTTATTTTCTAGCTTCTTCTTCTTCTTGTAAATTAAGCTGCGCAATATTGAACCTCCCCAAATATTACAAGTCAACAGTGCTTTTGTTGTTTCGATTTCGAAATAAAAGTCTACTATAGAATTTTTAATTATACTCATCGTATCGATATATTAAAATGTTATAAAGTAGTTTCTTACATTTTTGTTATCATGTCTCATATGCATGTGGGTCAATCTGAAAACAGCCTCTTTATATTATAGGGGTAAGGCTGCGTAAACAGTCTCTCTACAATGTAGGAGTAAGACTGCGTACTATCCGGCTCCCTCAGACCCTGCTTTTATGCGAGATTTTTCGAGGTATGATGATGATGATGATAATTATAAATTAGTGAATACCAAAATTCAAACCAAGTTAAAAGAGAAAATGTCAACCATATCTATTCTGCAATAATGATTTAAAATATGGATAAAAAATTTAAAAATTTGTATGAATTCAAAATTTTAAAAGTTTATATAGTCTAAATTGATCAGAAATTCAAACCCCATCAATATATATTTATATAACTAATAAAAAAGGTCAAGTGAAACATAGGTGTAGTATCTACTTTCTCAGACAGTTCATGTGCCAAACTACAAACACAAAGATATGAAAACCACTTGAGCTATGGTTTGGCAAAATTTTCCAATAAGGTTGATATGTCATTGTTGTGTTCAGCTGTTCACCCACCAGACACGTGAAAAACAGAGGCTGAGTGCTTTAGGCAGCCTAAAGCGCGTAGGCTTGGATCTTTATACGCTTCGGTATTAGGCAAAGAAAAGAGGGTTAAGGATGTTAATGGCCGGCCTTTCAGAACCCAAAGAGCCTAAATCTTGGTTCGATCAGTGAGCAAGTTCACTCTGGCTCCCTCCGCGTTAGTCATGTAAACTCCGACGATCAGACCACAGATACACTCACCAAATCTCTCTCTCGCCTGCCATTTCTACGCCTGAAGTTCAAGCTTGGCATTCGCCGGCGACAGCCAACTTGAGGGGCCGTATAAAGAGAAGCCTATGTCACATAATGGAGCCCAACAGTCCAAGTTACCAAGTCAAATGATATCCCAAAATATCGGCAACAAATTGACTCATCCAGCTTTGTGATCAAACCAAATCGGTTACCATACCAAATTGTAGATATTCAGGACTAATTGTAAATAATACATTCAATTCAAATTATATATGTATCAATATAAATGTAAAACAAGAAGATAATATACTTGATTCATTCTCTCAAAATATTTTACATCTTATACGACTCAGCTTGAAAATTGTTTAATGTTTTAATTAAAAATAAGAAATTTATGTTTTATTCAAAATTATTTCATTTTATTTAAAATAATATCGTTTTGTCAATACATTTTAAATTTTGGTTCGAATCAAATAAAGACAATTGGATTTGAGACCTAATTTAAAAGCAAAAATCTTAAGCTCAATCTATGACCTAATCAACTCGAGTTTGTCTCGGGTCAAACTACCAAATCTACAATTGATGATAATAGATAAATTTTTTACCTAATACAAATTTGTTCTAAAATCATATTGGACTTGAAATATTCAATGTGATCTTAAGCTCAACGGAATTTTAGAGTTGAAATTCGATTGAACCTAAAATGCTCTCTCAAACTCTAATTTGATCAAACTTTAATGTTTGGGAACAGAGGTAGCATTGATAAATTTTTTATCTGACCCGAGTTTAATTGAAAATTCGATTGCACTTAAAATAATAAACGTGATCTTATGTTCATTTGAATTTTGTGTAGTCTAAAATTTCATCACGCTCGAAAAATTCAAATCGAATATATTAATTTCTTCTCTAACTCGAGTCCTTTTTCTATCCCGACCAAAATTACTTATGGAGTGAATTAGATTTGATATTTTGTTAAAATAAAAATACGCAGTTATTTCAAAATTAAAACAAATTATTATAATTTTTTATATAAGAAGAAAAAGGGAACCAATTACACTACGAATTTCGAGAAACAGACTCCTGACATATTCTCTAAGAGGAATACATGACACTCAATAGGTGGAAGATCAAAATAAGTAGTGTTGAGCGCAAAATGCTCAGCACAGCTCGCTAGCCGATTCGCGCAGCGGTTCCTCTTATGGTAGAAGTGACGATGGACCACCGTCCAGTTCCAGTTCCGCGTAAACAGTTCATGCATTCCTTGAACAATGGGATTATGAGTCGAGGATCGGCTGGCCGAGGAAGAGAGGAGTTGGATGGCCACAACCGAGTCAATTTTCAGTTCAATCCGACGATACCCTAGAGCCTACACAAATTATTAGAATTTAATATACCATCCTGCTCAAAAAGAGAAATTGCAGTGTAACTAACGGCAGTCGTCCATTCGTACGGGCAGTTGTGGTAAGCCATGGCTATGTGTGCAGAAATTGTATGGCACCTCTGCCTATCTACAGATCACGTTATCCAGCCTACACATTCAATTCAATAGTTTGTACGGATGTGAATAACAGACTATAAATTATATATTTAAAATAAATCATTTATTAAATTAAAATTTTAAATTTAAGTAACAAATTTACATTTAATTAATATTGATAATCAATTTTAAAAAAATGAAATGAACTACAACTAGAAAAGCATTATCTGTCGTGGGTAGAAAGAATAGTCAAGGATACAACAATCTCATTCCTCAAAATACAATTATACATTAGCAAATAAACTATTGATCCAGAAAGTCACAACAATTATAAAATTGGCTCAGAAAATAGATTTCACTCAGACCCAAGCACAAAATCTTCTACATCTCATTCACATAAGAACAAAAATGAAACCAACAAATTAAGAAATGGAAGCAACTAACCTCAGAAAAAAAAATGAAACTAACAAATCGAGAAATAACAAAAAAGCAAACTAAAGCAAGTAGTTGTGTCCCTTGATAAATGGATGGTCACTTTTTCCATTGTAAAAATTGATTTGCAAAACAATTCTTCCAGAAGATCTGCAATAAACGTAAATGTCGAATATATTATAAACTTAAATGACGGAAAAAAAAAAGTCTATTAAAAAAGGCTAAAATGAGAGACTTTTTTGAAAACCTTCAAATTTGAGCTTCTTAAAAAGTTGTATTTTAGTTTTTTAAAAAGTCATTTAAAAAAGCTGAAATTTTTACGGTAAAAAAAAGTGCTCATGCACTTTCCAAAAACTCAACCAAACAGATGCTATATTCCAATATCTCATATCGAATCGATATATCAATATTGATTCAATTCGAAATCCCTTATTGAATTACTCATTTAATGAGTATTCTCAATATTATGCTTTGAAGAGGATTCAAACCTCTATAATTTTTAGTACGATATTCTGAGTCTTGTGTGTCTACCATTTCACTACCTCGAGTGAAGATACGAATATTAATGTGATCGAAGTTTTTTGTTTAGTACTAAATCGTTAATTTGTCAAATATTTTTTAGAACACATAATTAATGAGTTATTAAGCATACTTGATAATTAAATTAATATGCACTCAAAGTGTGTAATAGCAATTGTCGAATTAATAAAATAAAAATTTAGATTGAAATTAAATTAAAATGGTTAATTCAATTTAAATTAGTTCGATTAAATATTAAAATTATATTTTTATTTAAAATGTAATAATTATTCTTTTGATGATGCTATATATATTAATTACGCATAATACATTGTCATTTTATGTCTAAAATAAGAAATATTATGTTAGGAAATCCTTAAAATTAACGATTAAATATAAAAATATTTGATATTTTTTAAATTTCAAGGAATGAAATAAAATTAAAAAGAACTAAGTTTTTTGATGTATTTAATATTTAATTATAATTCATTTATAAATTTAAAAATAATTTATTGTCTACGTAATTTTTTAACTTGTTAATATTTTTTATTAAGAGTTTTATTTAATATAATTTAAATTCGTTTTATTTGATATATATATATAAGTTTATGACATCTAAAAAATAAATAATAACTCATTATTATTCGTGGAGTACGGAAACCAAGAGGACACGACACGAAAGCCTCCTTATTGGGACCCACAACGGCATTATCTAGGTTGATGGGTCCCATGTTGTTCCTTCGGAGTCACTTCTGCGATGAGCCGATAATGTGGTTTGGTACTAAAGCTAAAACGGGACCCGCTTACCTCACCTCAAAAATCCATTAATTTTTAAGAAAAGTCAAAATTGTTAAAACATACACAACAAATCAAATCAGAGCTCCAAACTCCACAATCATACAATTAAAACGACATGACGTCTCCAATAATTTTGATAATCTAGAACTCTTGCACCCTCTTTTGTTAGGATGCTTCAATAATGTGTTATTTAATTTAGTCACATATTTACTTGAATCTTATAATAATATATAGATGAGATTTAATAAAATAAATTAAATATTGATTAATCGAAATAGAAGATTTGATCCTTCTTTCTCAACTTGTCCATGAAGCCCACGTCAAAAAAATCACAATGAATTAATTAAATATTTATATGTGGATTACCGACAAATCTTCCTACGTTAATTACAGCTGGCAATCTAGTTTAGTTGAATTAATTGTTTTTTTAATAAGTTGAATGATGTATAAAATACATAAAAATCAGGATGCCTTTCAAGGCAAGATTTAGTTTTTATAAGTCCACGTGCCGACCACGGCTTGTTTAATGGCTTCATTTAACATAGTATTAAATTGAGTTTGGTTTAAAATGAATTAATGTTTAAAAAATTAGACTTAGAAATTAAACCAATAAAATAAGAGAATTAAAATTTAAAAGGTTTTAATTAGAATTAGACTATTATAAAATCGGTTAAAGATTAAAGGATCTGAAATATAATTAAAAAATTGAACTTATGTATAAAAAAATTTGAATTTTAATTAAAAAATATATTGTTAAATAAAATTTAATTTATTTATTTTAGTTTATAAGAATTTATTCATTTACAAAAATTAACTGATTAATTACAACAAAAGTTATTAAAGTAAATCAAACTAGAAAATTGAAAAATTGAACAAAACAGTTAGACGGTTCAAAATTTTTACTGTTGAATCAGCTTAATCAGTTGAGTGTTTTAATCATTGAAATAAACAAAGTTAAATATATAGGGACTCTTTTTTTATTTTAGTTATCATAGTTTAAAACTATTATTTACATCATATGATATTATCTAGTTATTGGTTATTACACGATTTTTGTTAATTTTCAAAAATTGATGTAATATTATTTTTTATATAATAATATTTTAAAATTATAAGTAAATGACCAATTATTATAATATAACATAAAGACTTGTATAATAATTAAACAATACTTATAAAAAACAAATGATTATCTTTTAAAGTATAAAGATTAAAATAAATAAAGGTTAGACTTGACATAATTAAGCTACATAAAATTATTTTAAAAATTCTTAGTTATCTTTTTGTTTATTTTAACTCTCCTTTTTTTATATTCCAATAATGTTTAGTCTTGAAATACCTCATTTCTTTGATAATTTTAGTCTAATTTTAATTTAATAAAATTTTTAATTAATTAGTCGATTTTAATTTAAGTTTAAGACAAGTAATTTTAATTAAAATATTTTATTTTTAGTTATAATGAAGAAAAAAAAGGACTCGAACATGTAAATCAACTTATAATACTTGAACCAAGCTCTTGAAAGTTTTCATTGGCCTCCACCTGGCATGGGATTGGGGCTACCGTCGGGTGATATTGGAACTCGACTCTCAGGTGGCTTTGGACTCTTTTTCCAACCCTGCTACCCGCACTCAATCGACCAATCCGCTCATTTTCGGCATCACCAAACTGCTCAGCCGCAATTGGACGGTCCTGCCCCGTCACACCTACCGGGAAGGGAATCGCAGCGCCGATTGGTTGGCGAATTTTGCTATACATTTTGATCTTGGAATCACGACTTTTGCTACTGCCCCCCCGGGTGCCTTTCAATACTTCGCGAGGATATCACTGGGATACGCTTCCCTAGATACATTGTGTAATTTTTCCCTTTCTATGCAAAACAAAAAAAAGATGACATTCTTGGGAAGGAGGAGGGCCAGGAGGTTGTCGCATGACTTGCGTTTGTGGCTGTTAACTTGTAACGTTACAAATACAATAATTAAGTTTGTTGCTGTTGGAGTCTTGGAGTAGAGTAAAACGTCATCACTTCATAGTCATAGGGAGGAGGCTGTTGGTGGGGAGTAGGGACGGATCCAGAAATTATTTTAAGCGGGGGCAAAATATTTAAAGTGCTATTATATTATTGAAAATTTTTAATTTAAATTATTATTTTAAATTTTAATTCTATTAAAAAATTAAAATTTTGCCTGCATTAATTTAATTGGTGACAAAAAATAATAACAAAAATTATAGATATATTAAGATATCAAATAAAAAATAAAATCTGAGCCCATCTATTTTTATTCATAAGGTCATCTAGGGTACTTCTTTTATCCCTATTATCATTAGTGCTAGATGATTTGTACTGTTTTTGTTCATTTTTACGACTTTATATGCTACGATTTGTCGTCTACAATGAGAAATCTTATCTTGCATCTTCATTAAGAGCCTAAAAGAACGTAAAAATTAAAACTATACTAACTCTATTACAACTTACAATAACCCATCTCTAAATTATAGTACTACACATTCTTCCAAAGGAAAGAAGTGAAAATTTACCTATCAACACTAGAATGGGGTGAGGCATGTGGGGGAATCCTTTCCACAATTGTGTTCAATATTGATTATTGTTTCTTGTTTGGGTGTGGTCGTCTTTGTGTAGTTAGGGGAAGAAAGCCAAAAAGATAAAAGATAGCGTGATGAATAAGCCAAAAGGGTAGAAAAATTGAATAAAAAAAGGTCAATTAAACATGTGATTTTTATCTCCCTATTTTTAGACTTTCATTTAAAAAAATCATGGGCTCAAATAATAGTAATCTTAATAAAAATAGATGGACTCAGATTTTATTTTTTATTTGATATTTTAATATAACTATAATAATTATTTTTTTTGTTACCATTAATTTAATTGGGCAAAATTTTAAATTTTTTATGAAATTAAAATCTAAAATAATAATTTTAAATTAAAAATGTTTAGAAGTCAGTGGGGGCAAGTGCCCCTACTTGTTGCCCCCACTTGCCACCACTATGGCTCCGCCTATGGTGGGGAGGGCCCCCTTTCACAATGGGCCCTGGGCAGGGCACTGCTTGAATCTTTGACAAACTTCTTCCGTGTTGATACAAAAGTCTACAAATCATGTCAACCGAATACTCCGTATCAGACAAAACTTATCCGAAAAGTTCGATTAAAAGAGTGTAAATAAAAAGATTAGAACAAATAACCTTTTGACCACGTGCCCCTACTCTACCAAATTAGACTACTCCTAGAGAGCGAACACATAAACAGGCTTTTATTGAAATCTTGAATCATCACTCGTTACGATATAAATAACTACAATCTTATTTACTAAATAATATATCTCTTCAAAAATAAAAAACTGATTTTAGTATCAAATTGAATAAACAAAGATTATACAGAAAAAGGTCATTTCATAGATATTATATACTTCCTTTCTAATTTAAAAAAATAGAGAAATTCTAAAAAATTTTAAATTCTAAAAAATTCTTCTTGACTTTTAATTTTCTCAAAAAATTATTTCTCTTAAATTTTAGTTAAAAAATAACAATCAAATGTACACATACGAATATCATAAGCGAATTAATCAAATATTATTAATACGATAACTCAACTTAATTTTTAAATATGATTCGATCAAATTAAACTCAATTGAAATTAATGATTTAAAATAATTATAATAAATTATTATTTTTAATTGGACTTAATTAGTTTATTGTAAGTTTAAAAGCTAAGTTAGATTATTATACAAGTGACATTTGATTAGTCATGTTGACTCTTGTAAGTTTCAATAAAAAAAACACAATACTATATAATTAGACTTGGTTTTACATCAAATAAATATGTATATATACTGTGGTAGTTCATGTGGTTAAACAAAATTTCCTAAAATCTCTAAATATTGTAATTCTAGATTAAAATAAAATTTTCAATATAAAAGTGTGAAATATTTAATGACTATTAAGATAAAGTTATTATTTAATTATAAATTATTATTTATTAAATAATTTATTTAAAATTTAAAATACTAGACTCTTTTTTAATATAGTTTTTTCTAAACATATTATTTGAAATATAAAATTATTTAAAATTTATATAATCTTAAATTTTTTCATGAAAACCCCTTATATGCACTAATTCCCTTGTGTAACAATACCATTGTTGGAGTAACCTTAACAGGTTTGACCACAAACTGAAACTAATAACGTCGTTGGGGTGGCTCGAAGAGGTTTTAAATCCAACAGAACTTAGGGTGCTTGGTTGTTGAGTTTGGTAAGGAGTTAATAGGTAAAAAATAAAAAGTGAGTGATTAGTTATTAATTATTATTATAGAGGTAATAGTTTAATATTCTATTTTTTAGAAATCCTCCATACCGGCATACCCTTCATTTAGTAAAAGAATGAAACTTATTCTTTAGCAGTAACTCTTTTTTTAAAAATATTTTTAATACTAATTAAATAATTAAAATATAATTAAATAATTAATTACAATATAATTCGTTAAATAATTAAAATATTGTAATTAATTAATTACAATATAACTAATTAAAATAATAATAATATTAATTAATTTCATTCGAATTAATTAAAATATGATTAATTAATTAAAATATAACTAATTAATTAAATATTATAATTAATTATAATTAATTATTTAATTATAACAAATTTTTATTTCTTAATATTTCTTACAAACTAACTATTATTATTATAATAGCAATTATTTATTTCTCTTAATTAACCATCATAATTATAATGTTAATATATATACTTTTTCTTATTATTATTATTATTGTCCCGTCTAAACCAACTTAAAACGACACTCTTATCAAGCCTACTTTCAAATCAATGAATCGACCCTTCTGTTCCTTTCCAGGCAAGCCCCCGTGTTATATATAATTTGTTCTTCCTCTGGTCATTTAGCTGTGGTGATCTTATCACACCACACCAAATTGCCTCTTTCCTTTGGATTTGACCTGATTTTAAAGGACAAAAGTTGTTAGCAAACAAGTTGAGATGTATACCCAAGTCATGATCGTTGCTTTTTCTGATGTCTTTTAAGCTAATCAATGTGGGTCTACACTGGCAACTTGTGTTTTGTTGGAATTTTATAGGTCTATAATAGTGTTAAAGTTTGGTAAAGAACATTTGTTTTTTAACTCAATTTAATTGATAAAGAACTCGAGTTATTTTTTATTTTTTACTAAATAAACCTTAAATTTAAATTGTTTATTAAACTAAAGGACCAAAGTATGCTAAATATAAATTATATATATAAGATTTATTTGATAAAAGTTAAATTTTAAGGTACTAACTCAATCTTAAATTTAAACTATACTTACTTTTTTTTACATGCAAGTGTTTGATTTAGATTCTTTTGAATTTTCAAATTGAGAGGTGGGATTTAAATATGTGTTTAATGCAAGTTGAGCTAACTATAGTCCTTGTCTTTATCTGGATATATAATCTCTAAAAAGAACAAGTGGAAGGTAGATTAAATCTATGAAATTTAAGATATTACCTTAATCTCTAATAAAAATTTAAGAATTAAATTATATTTTTAGAATATGAGTGTTTGATTTAAATTCTTTTGAATTTTCAAATTAGAAGGTGAGATTTAATATAAATAAATGTATTTAATATAAGTTGAGCGAATAAAAGTGAGTCTTGAAACAATCGCTAAAGTTACTCATCCTTAAACAAATTACTAAGCCTCTGTTTGGTTGATCTTATACCAGTAAAGCTTTTGTCAGTAGAGTTTTTTTTCTGTAAATCTTTTATGAAAAGAACTTTTTTAAGAAGTCAGTCAACTGTTTGACTGTCATTTTAAAAAGAACTTTTTGAATGAGCTTCATACAGTAGACTTTTGACAACATAAAAATAAAAAAATACTTTTAATTTTAACTATATTTTATTTTGCAATTAAAATTATTTGTGAATATAAATATTATTTAAAGTATATTAAACAATATGCAAAACACAATATATTACTTATTATATAATTTTAAACTATATGAAACATAAATGAAAATATATCAAACCAAATATTTTATATACATTATAACATAAGTAAAATAATATCGAAAATAAATATTAAAACATATAAAAATTCAAATAATATTATATAAATTTCAAAATAAATATTCAAATTTAATAAATAGTTAAATACATAATAAACAGAAAGATGAGTTTGTGGGTATTGCGAGAATTATGTGTAAAACATAAGGATAAAAGAGACTAAAAAATAGGCTTATTAATTGATCTGAAAAATACACCTGAAAATTTTATTTTTAGAAGTTCCGAATTTAAGCTTATTAAAAGGTTATATTTTGACTGTCAAAAAAATTATATCTATTAAAAAAATACTTTTATTGACCTCTCAAAAATATATCCAGCACCAAATATACTAAAGAAAGGATGACTTTCGCTGGACCTCTCTTAAATGAAGTCTTGTTAACTCCGTATGTTTAACTTTTTGACTTTTTATAAGTTGAGCAAATCATAGTCCTTGTCTTTAATGGGATATGAAAAATAACAAGTTGAAAGTAATTTAAATTGTAGTATGAATTTGTAAAATGGACCCACTTCCCTTTCAATCACTATCCATTAATTATTAATCGAGAGAAATCTAAATTAGGTCATGCCCTAAGTCAGCCGTAAAGCAAATATTGATTATGTTCATTAAACGCAACAAAAGTTGCCGCTGTACGGTGGGGTTCACAACACTTAAATTTTGTGAAACATAGGACCCATATGACCGTCCAAATTTCCATCACAATTTCATGATCTAGGCCCCACTGACCAGACTCGTGCAGGTTAGTTTTTGTTTCGGTGATGCTAACCCGATGCTGAGCAGGTCAGTGATTAATTAGTAGCTCACTAATTAATACTCCCTCCGATTCATAATAAGAGTCATTTTAGGGAAATATATATTTATTAAGAAAGTTAATGAAATATCTAATATACCCTTATTAATTACATGTTAAAGTGCCTTGAAAATATAATATG
>JAOSBM010000205.1:34447991-34470625 GCA_027568955.1 Erythroxylum tenue | reverse complement strand
ATACACTACGAGGTTGCTGTGATCGACCAAGAGTAACCCGTAAGGAGGAGTCCCATTCGCAAGTATCAGGTGTAACTGATGATGTAAATCGTTCAGGGCATAATTTGTCGTTGTGACCAATTATTCCACAGCGAAAACAGAAGATCGGAAGGCGTTCGTATTGGAAACGCACATAAGTAAAGGACGTAGCCGACGTAGCTATTTTCTTCTTATGTTTAAGAGGTTTGCGAATGTCTAGGGAAACCCTAATTCTCATAAATGGGCGCGGATAACGGCCGGCCCTAGGAGCATCATATTCGACAAAAGTTCCGATGAAATTGCCAAACTGCCTAGCCCACAGTTCTGACACCAGTCCCGGTTGGAGATCATGAATTTGGACCCAAATATTCGTATGTGTGAGAGGGACAGTCAATAGATCATCGTTGTCTTGGAGTTTGCGTAACACTAACAAGTGTCGATTAAAATCCCACGGGCATCTGCTAAGAACATACTCCACATCTGCTTCATGAAAGAAACGAAACAAATACCTTTTAGCACCCAATTCTGTGATTGACAAATCGGCTTGCGGCTGCCACAAATCAGCAATTAAGTTTTGGAAGGCAGCGAAATTGATGCGATTGGAAGTCATAACACAACCAACTAGACAATTCTTGAAGGAGATTGGATCGGTTGGAACGAGCCACTCGTCTTCCTCGTCCCCTTCAAGAGAAAGATCTTCAATTCCATGAACAAGACTCATAACGCGGTAAACGGATGAAACGATGTCTGGACAATACCGACGAGATAGACGGCAAAACACTATTCTTGGGGAGAACGGGAAAACTGCTACAAGAGTTTTGAGCAGACAAAAACTCTGCGACTAGGGCAGACTCACTATACATTATGTTTGAATATAGTTCTTAATAAATATATTAAAATTTAACTACTCTCAACCTTATAACATAAATTTTGAAATGTTATATTTTTAATAAAAAAATCAAGAATCCGTGTTATAAGCACAATCAAGTAAAACACTTATAAATACATATTTAATATTACATATTTAACATTTAATAGATATACCAAAAGTAAATTTTTTTACAATATATCTACTTAAATTATGCTTTTAATTGGTATAAAATCATCCTTATTTAAGAGAGTTCATCGCTGTTATTTAGGGTTGGAGCACCATGTTTCAATTAGGGTATTCCAACCCTATTTCATTTAATCTGGTTTATATATTTGTGTAAACTTTACATAAATGTGTGTATGAGATTTAATAGAATAAAGTTAGAATTGGTTAACTGAAACAGAGAGCTATTTAAGTAGATATATCTCAAATTAAATATTATGTTATAATTATTTATTGATATGACTAATTCACTAATATCTACATAATACTTAATGGGTATACCATATCAATAAAAAATTAATATTTTGACTTAAGTTATATAAATTTTTAAAAATTAATCACTTAATTAAAAATTAAAAATTAAAAAAAAAGTCACATAATAAAATTTGAGTTTTAAAATAAAGAAAAAAATGAAAAAACAGTCTGTAGGCCCATGTTTTGTTTGACCAAAGGCCCATTATAAAATCTTTACTCAAAAGAAAATTATTTATAAGTTAATAGATAAATAAAAATTATACTTTTCTTGAGATTTTTTCTTTTCCTGTTCGTAACATTTTTTATTTACTTTATAAAAAGAAATCTTCCAAGGAAATCGAAGGGACAACAATGTCGTCGGAGGGGGAGGAGGTCTCGAGACGCCGGTCGGCGGTCGCTGACTACCGGAAAAAGCTGCTACAGCACAAGGAGCTCGAATCAAGAGTTCGTGCAGGTCACACCCCACGAAACCAAAACCCTATTTTTCTTTTTCGTTTCTTTAAATTTCCGATTTTTTATACAGATCTTCTGCTTTTTAATTCTCTAAATCTACAAGCTGTGAACTTCCTTCAAATTTACTGGTAGTTAGAGAAGGATTGCAGTGAACTCTGTCGTAACTCCAAAACTGTTGGGTTTAACTGATATGCTGATTTCGGCCAATTTTATCAAAGGTCTGAAAGGGGCTTTTAAGCTAAATTTGGGTTCTTTGTCAAGCTGAGCTGCAGGAAGCTGCTCTTTTCAAGTTTTAAACTGTCTTTCTCTGAAATGTGTATGTAAGTCATTGGGGTTTTAAATTTTCTGATTTATTGCTAAATGGGAAAACATATAAGGAATGGAGGATTTTGGAGTTGCGTCGAATTGTCCTTGTATGTCGGATAGTATTGGTGGGATGAATTATGAATAAAGGGAGTTAGTATCGAGGTGTTATTCTGTTTGGTGATCATATTTTCACATACGCTTGAGTTTTAGCTGCGTTACTGCCTACTGGGATTTCTTTAGTATATAATAACTAGAACTAACATGCTGTTATGTTTGTTCCATGCAGTGAGGGAAAGCTTGCTTGGTTCGAAGAAAGAATTTGCCAAAACTGAAGATGATTTAAAGTCCCTTCAGAGTGTCGGGCAAATCATAGGCGAAGTTCTCAGGCCTCTTGACAACGAACGCTGTGAGGTCCCTCTGTTGGGGTCCATGTGTCTAGATAGAGTGACTTATACACTTAATATTGACAAATAGTGCATGGTTGTGCATTTGCTTTAACGTACTTTTGGTACCAATTAATAATATGCTATTTCAAGAAGTATGCTTTCCTATTCTCTATTGCCTTTGGTTTCGTAGTCTTCTGTTGGTTGTTTAAAGCTATGCCTAATGTTGATATGACTAACTGTTGTCATTTTGTTCTTCAGTGATAGTTAAAGCTAGCAGTGGTCCTAGATATGTGGTTGGCTGTCGTAGTAAAGTGGACAAAGAAAAACTAACTGCTGGCACCCGAGTGGTTCTTGATATGACTACTCTCACAATCATGCGGGCTCTTCCCCGTGAAGTAAGTTGGGATATTAAACACCATTTCACAAGACCAATTTTTGGTTTAGTTACTGAATAAGATATCATTTTGTTTTTCATTTCCCTTTCTCTATGTTTATGATGCTATACATGGAATTTCTCCTATAGGTTGATCCAGTTGTATACAACATGCTTCACGAAGACCCTGGCAATGTTAGCTACTCTGCAGTGGGTGGGCTGTCAGATCAGATTCGAGAACTCAGAGAATCTATAGAATTGCCTTTGATGAATCCTGAGCTCTTTCTTCGAGTGGGCATAAAGCCTCCTAAGGTGATCATACAACCTTGGGCAGCAGCCTAGGAAGTCAAAGCTTTTGTTTAGACACTGACCTATAATGCTTGCAGGGTGTTCTTCTCTATGGACCTCCAGGGACAGGAAAAACACTGCTAGCCAGGGCTATAGCAAGCAACATTGATGCCAATTTCTTGAAAGTCAGATAATAGTCTCTTGTATTAATTTGAGTTTCACCTTTGTCCATTTTTGGTTTGTTATTTTGTTCCTTATATTAAAATCCAAGAATTGCTCACTTTATACTGGATGTAGGTTGTATCAAGTGCCATAATTGACAAGTACATTGGTGAGAGTGCGAGATTGATAAGAGAAATGTTTGGGTATGCACGTGATCATCAAGTAAGAACTCAACTTGCAAGATTATTTTTTGACTTGGTTTTCTTTTCTATTGTTACTGACCACTGATTTCTCTTTGACAAGCCTTGCATCATATTTATGGATGAAATCGATGCCATTGGTGGACGTCGATTCAGTGAGGGAACCAGTGCTGACCGTGAAATTCAAAGAACACTAATGGAGTTGCTTAATCAGTTGGATGGATTTGACCAGCTTGGAAAGGTAATCTATCACCTTCACAGTGTTTATGTGGTGAGTAGTGGCTCTTAAACAGCAACTGACATCAAGTTGGGTTTCTAGGTTAAGATGATTATGGCTACAAACAGACCCGATGTTCTGGACCCAGCACTGCTCCGTCCAGGACGTCTCGACAGGAAAATTGAGATTCCATTGCCGAATGAACAGTCAAGAATGGAAATCCTTAAAATCCATGCTGCTGGTATTGCAAAACATGGGGAAATTGACTATGAGGCTGTTGTAAAACTTGCCGAGGTGAGACGTGTATACGTGTCTGCAAGTAGAAGGTCTTTTTAACAACTGTTACCTTATAGACTAAAGTAGTTAGTTTGCTTCAGGGTTTTAATGGGGCTGATCTGAGAAATGTTTGCACTGAGGCTGGGATGTCTGCAATTCGTGCAGAACGGGATTATGTCATCCATGAAGATTTTATGAAGGTATGTTGGTTTAGCTTGAAAAAAGTTTTGGATGCTTGTTACGATTCATCAAAATTTATGGCTTCTGATTTTTCCAGGCTGTCCGGAAACTGAACGAGGCCAAGAAACTAGAATCAAGTGCTCACTACAATGCTGATTTTGGAAAGGATTGATTCCCGTATGTAGCACTGCGATTTTTCAGGAATGGTTTTGGACTGGCTGACAAGAGTTGAACAGTGGATTTAAGGTAATATTTATGCCCTTTTCACCTAGTGCTACATGGATTTCATTAAGGCAACATTACATCAACGAAGCCACAGTTAAACGGATTGATCCTTGTTCTTGCAAACGCATCATTTGTCGATCTGGGTTCATTTCCAATACTGTCCTGTTTGTTTCCGTTACAAGTTTATAACTTTGCTCCTTGTACGAACATATTGGGTTCAGATATTTGACAAGTAATTCGAGTACGAGGCGTTTGATAGATTATATAGAGAGATGATGATCAAACTATTATCCAGGTTATGACAGAACCTTAAAACTCGATTGCCTATACCAAGTTCCAGTTGGGACATTTTGAATCACTTAAAACCCCATGAACTGCATTAACAAGTTGAGAAATGATAAAAGGAGTTGAAGAACATTGAACTTTTCAATCTTAACTTACTTGTGCACACACAGATTCCATCACACAGAAGCTGACAGAGTCATCAAATTTTGATCTAATAGTCATTTTAGAACCATAGTCATATTACTGATGATTACTAGCTATTAAAACAGATCTTGTTTATATATATATATATAATATATCTTGTACTAATAAGTCTAATATGTACATGAATTAATTATATTTCACTATAATAATTATAAAATGACAATTTGTACCCTTAAAACATAATTTTATTAAGTTTTAATCAAATTTCTGTCACAACATTATTGACTTGTGACATTCGTTGTGGTTATAAATTATTTATAATTTTAATTTATGTGAATATTAACGTTGTTGTAAATTATTTTATAGATTTATTAATTTAAAGGAAAAATTGCAGATATTTCATAAAAAGTCTAAGTTAATGATTTTAACATCTACAAAATAACAATTTATAACCTTAAACTTTATTTGATTTTCATTAAATCTTTATATTTATTAATTTATAACATCAATTGTACAAATTCAATAGTAAAATTTGAACGATTCATATAAATTTAAATAAATATAAAATTATTTTAATAAAATAAAAATTAAAAGTCAACGTAGTTCACGTGGTTTTTCAGGATTCTGAAAAGGGTTATAATAAGCGTAACTTTTCTTTTATATGTTTACAAAATGGTTGTTTATGTGACTTGAACTTGTGATTTTATATTCACAAATGAATAGTTTTACCGTTTGCTCCAACCTTTTAATAAAGTAAGAATAATGCAATTAATTTGGACAAAATAATCTTTTGAATAAATTTTAATAAAATAATTTTAAAATAAATATTATTTTTAAAAATTATTAGAAAATGATATCATTAAACCCAACCCAATTGGACCTTTTCATTGCTCAAGAATCTGTCCAATTAAGGTTAGACAATCTTGAAATTCATGTTCAATGATTAAAATGATGTTGTTTTAGAAATTAGACAGAATAAAAAAGATTTAAACTTGAACCGAGTGGAGAATTTTTCCCTATCCAATTTTACTCTGTCCAACCAGTCTAATGCTTAAAATGACATCGTCTTAATCATTATACATGATTATAAAGTCTCTAAACTCATGTCAAATTATCAAAATTAAGTAATTTTGGATATTAAATAGACAAGAAAAAATTGATCTGAGGAAGTCTGCACCTTCCAGGCGATGAAGGACGAGTTCAGATCCTCTGTCTGATATTATGGTGTCTTATTGTATCTAATAAATCTCAGTCATTTATTTATGTGGGTCTCACATGAGTTCCGCGCGAGTCCCACAAAATAAATGGCTAAGATTTCATGAGACAGAATAAGACAGAGTAATATTGGACAGAGAATCTTATCTCATCAAGACAATGTGGAATTCTTTTATATATTTTATTTCAATTTTGAAGGAAAGATTCAATAGTTTATTGAAAAAAAATGCATGCATACATATCTTGACTTATAATGCTACTCATCAGAACTAGTTTAGCACCAAAATTATTCCCATTATTCATATATATATATATATATATATATACGCTACATACATACATGCATATCTGTGTATATGCATTGTAATCATTTTACAGTCCACTGCTGAAGAAAACTAAAAATCAAGACGAACAACATACAAATTTGATCCCAGCAACCAACAGATAGTTCAAAATGTCATGAACATGAAATGAAAGGAAAGATAATTTACACAACACATTCATATTCAACTACGTACTTAGTGAGTAGTGTTATGGTGGCCAGGCAATTTTTCCTTGATTTTTTCAATCACACCCTTCTTCTCGTGTTCATGGGATGGTTGTTCTCCACCGGAGGGAAAAACATGTTGGGTGGTGGCCGTGGTGGTCGTGTTGGGGGTGCTAGAAACATGGTGGCCATAGCCGTGCTCTTCCTTTTGACCTTCCTTGTGTTTTCCTCCACCAAGTTTTTGCTTCTCCTTTAGTTTCTGGCTGCCCAAGTCCCTTCTTCGTCTTCGTCTTCTTCATCTCACCTTGGTCATCATCAGACTACAAAACAACCATCCGTTCATGAATTTCCAAATCCTATACTAAAGATACATATTCAATGAGCATTGTAATTGTTTTACCGTGACAGAGCTAGAACTAGTTGAGTGAATGTGAATCTCCCCGGAGCTGGCCTCTTCACGATGATGCTCTTCCTTTACAGGCTGACCTGATTCTTCAACATCTCCGTCATACTCAGCCGTCTTCTGATCAACCTTTAACGTATCGCCGGTCAGTTCTGTGCTGGCCAAAAGTCCAGTATCCGTTACTGTGACTTCCGAGACAGTGGAAACTGCTAAAGGTTGTGTGGTGGCCAAACCAGTGATATGCACAGGTTTACCATGTTCGTCAGTTAACTCAACTGGGTTGCCATGATCATCTGTGAGCTGAACTGGGTTGCCGAACTCATCTCTCAGATTAGCCGCCATTGGCATATCTTAGCTCACAGAAAGGATATATATAGTTTGGGACGAACAGCGGTTGTTCATGCATGAGGTTTCTACACGTGGTTTTAAGGCTTTAAATGAGACAAGAAGAGTATTTGCCACTTCAAGGAAGAGAAAGCACGTAGCTTAGCTCTTTTGACAGATAAAATTTCTGGGTGTCACGAAGAGTCCAGATCCTATTTCTAATTTTATATGGTATTTTTTTCTGTTTCATAAATTTCAACTATTTATTTATACAAGTCCCGTATTTATTTATGCAGAGCCTACGCAGAATCCACATAAATAAATATCTGAGATTTATAGAACAGAATAAAATATCATAAAAATTAGACAAAAGATTTGGTCCGTCACAATGATCCTGAAAGGATTTGTTCATTTAATTATATTTTAAATTAGAAAAATAATTATAACAATTTGAATTATTTAATTTTTATTTAAAAATTTAAATTTTATAAAATAACGTCGTTGTAAATAGACTAATTAAAAGACCGAACTTTAATTATAAATTAATAAGTGGAATACTAAAATTAACTTAATTGGACTCAATAAATTAGTATCCTAAATTATTTTTAGTTATTTTTTAATATGTTAAAGAACTATCAAGATTTAAACAAGATTATAATGATTGGATCTAATTTGACCTCTTTTTACCGATTCTTATTTTTTAAAATTTATTAATTACTGCCTTTCATATTATTTAATTATTATACAAGATTTTATCATATATAAATATATATATATAAATAATTTTTATACAAAATGATATTGAATTAAAATTCTCTAATTTTAATATAATGTTATTTCGAAATTATAAATATACGAAAAATTAACATGAAAAAATTACATAGTAATTAAATGATAAATTTTTAATATAATTAACAAAATAAAAAACTAACAATTATAAATACGCAAATCAGTCAATCAAAAAATTTTGAATCAATAAACTTTTTTATTCAATTTTTATCTTTTCGATTTAAATTATTTAATAAATATTGTTATTACCGATATAATTTTACAAATTAATAAATTTTTATTTAAAAATAAATAAAAAGCAATCTCTCTTTAATTAAACTTTAATTTTTAAAAAAATTTCCTTTAATTATATTTCAAAATTTTTATTTTTATCCGATTTTATAACGGTCTTGTTCTATCAATTTAATTTTCAATCCGATTTTTAAAATATTGTAAAAAACTATGAAGAAATTCGCTATAATTAACCTATAAAAAGCTCTCTCACTAGGCTCGAACTTTAGACTAGAGAACAAGCGTGTAGCATTTAGAAATTAAGAAGCTAAATCACAAGCATTTTGTTAATAATTCATACACCTCTTACCGAAGACAAGAGGCTACTTTTCATACAAAACTACAGTTATGTATTACATCTTACAAGGTTATTGTCAAACAACTGTTGTTCTTGCAACTAGCAAACCAAAAGAAAACCAGTACTCAACTCAGCAAATCACATAAAGAGAAGGAAGAGGGCATAATATAACCTCATTCTTTTCACGTGTGATGCACTGTGCCATACATTATTTGATCCCATTCATGAATCGTGTCTTGGCAAGAAACAAATTAACCTGTACAAAATCAAATGAAATCAAACCTTGAGATGCATCTTCAGTTTTGCCAATCTTTCTTAATCATATGGAACTTTTTCTTCTATAAAATTTTCACTTCCTTACAATGTAACCCACAGGCTAGTTCTCTGCCAGTAAAGTGTATGCAGCTGATCCCCACAATCTTCTTTACAGAGGTCCTGCGCCTGTATCTGTAAGCAATGAAGTTATGAAGCTTTCTTCAGTACCCAAAATGTGAACAGTAATTGTAACTTGGTTCAGAAATTTTTTCGGTTAATAGTTCTGGTTTAGATTAGTATACTTTTAGGGTCTGGGTTATAATGTTTAGGGAGATGCAGGAGACAATTTCCCAGTGTCACTAACAAAAGATATATGCATGAGCACTCACCTGTTTATATATATATATAATGTTTAGGGAGATGCAGGAGACAATTTCCCAGTGTCACTAACAAAAGATATATGCACGAGCACTCACCTGTTTATATATATATATATATATATATAAAGAGCCTCATGCCTTCATAGATCTGGTCCAGAAAAATCCTTTCTTTTTAGACATGTTATCTGCTGAGGATCTGCTGCTTTTTGATCTAAATGAAAAATACCGCCTCAAAAAAGGCTTTGCTAAGGTGCCTTCCATGGTGGAACTGGAGGTCATCTTGGGATCCTTCCCTTCTTGTCCACCGGCCTTTAGACAATCAAATGTAAGAGAATTACTGCCAAGATTGCCATCCACAACCCTTTTGCTCGATCTCTTGTTCTTCACCTTCCGATCCATTTCTGCCTTCAGTGCCTTTTGTGACAGCTTAACAAGTTGTTTCTCACCCAAAGTACAAACTGGGCAAGCAGGATCATATTTGTCCAGTTCAGGTGTAAAAGTTTCCAAGCACTCGGCGTGGTAAACATGCCCACAAGTTAGCACTGAAACAACAGATAACTCACAAGTGACAAGCTTCTGGCTGCTCCACAAAGATGTCTCAGTTAAAAGCCTTAAACAAACCCCACATGTCTGGAGATCTACAGAGGGAGAAGCTGATGATCGATAGCTGGATGTACATTCTTCATGATTAAGCCCCAAAGACTCGTTATCAAAAGACCACCTTTCTCTATGGGATGTAGCCATGAGTTCAGTAAAGGCATTCATAGACCAACTATCTGAAGACCTGCCATAAGATCCCCAAGTTGAGTCATTGCTCCACGAGGCAGTTGTGGGCTTCCCATCAGCAACAGAGAAGCTGTTTGATGTTTTCAATCGTGGGATCTGCATATCAGATGCTTGCCCAATTAACTGATGCCCAGGAGAATGATGGGGCCACCTAGGAGTTGCTGAGCCAGTAGGATGCAAATGATTTTGGGAGGATGATGGAGATGTGGGCAAGGATGAAGCAGATCGAAATGAAACTGACTCCTTTGCAGGAGATGGATTTGTAACTGCCGGGGAAGCTGTTGTCTCCTTCACCTATAGTTATAAGAGTTCTATGTAAAAATATATCCTCTAAGGGGAGGGAAGTGTAACTCAAAGAACTTGGATAATAAAGAGATTCTCTTACACAAGCTCTACCTGTTCCAAATTTGAATCAATTGAAATATTTCTTGAGATGGACTGATCTGCCACATAGGTGTAAAATATTGTCAAATGTTGTAGTACATATCAGTCAGCTCACTTTCTTCTAAGAATCAAGACCAGCAAATTCATTAACCACTAGGAAGCAAAATAACAAAAGCTGCGTATACAGTAGCTCACCTGAAGCCGAAGTCCTCTCATGCTCTCCAGTTACATCAGATTTTGGGGACTTACGCCATGCTCGTCTCTGAAAACTTCCCAGTGAGCCGCTGTCATCTGATGCATATATGGATTCAGACTTAAAATCCGGTCCATGGTTTCTGTTTATTGCATCTGGAAACCAACTTATTGAAGTCTCTTCACCAGCTACCCGCCCTCGGTTATCCCACCTAAGGCTCCATGTTGGTGAATGCCGAACACCCCGATGCAGGATCTCACTTCTAGATCCACCGACTATATTTTTATCTCTAGCAGCAACACAACAGGCACCCCCCATAATCAAATACAGAAACTTGCAGAGCTCAGGCTGGAAACCCGCAGCAGTAGCTCACATGCTCCAATACTACAAAGTTGTTACACCACTTAGAATTCATAACCACCACACTTAACAAGAAAATATCCCAGGTAAAATGGTTCTTTTGCAATCAAGTATTAACATGATTATCACCAATTCTATAACCAGCTCCTCAATGAAGTAACTAGATTACCTACATTCAATACAACTCGAAAAATCAAGCAACAGTTTGAAGAACTAAGATCAGACTCCTCTGACCTTCCAAAATAACTATATCCACAGACAAATAAACATGAACACAGAACATCTAAAGCTAGCGATATTCAGAGCATCCAAAGAACAGTTTCAAGTTAATCTACCTAAAAACACCCAAATCCACAAGAAATTCAAATCGTACAAAGCGAAACACATACAAAACTATCAAATAAAACCAATCTTCCCAAATCCAAAAAGATATCCAATTTTGAAATGACAATGTAAATTCCATATCCTCTACAAAATCAAACCAACCATACAAGGGCTAAAACACCCCAAGTCAAAAAAACCCTTACCAAGAGTCAACAATGAATAACACTACAGTTCACACAAGCTAATTGCAACGATTAAAACCAAAGAGCCAAAAAAGATAAAAACTTTCTCCAAATTCCTCTTTTCACTCCCACAGCTCACAACCAACACCCACCAAACCACTTCAAAACAATAAGAACACCCCGAAAGAGAATCAAAATCAGTGAGCAAAATTAAAAAAAACAACGCAAATTAATAAACACCCAATTTCGAATCCATCTCCTACTCTTAAGGAATTGCTCAGACTGAACTGAAAAACCCCTAAATATGGAAACCCAACAACTTATTAAAAATTACCCGAGTCCCTAGTGATCCTATTATACCTCCCGGACTTCCTATATTCGAAAATTAAACTAAAAAATATTATTATATTTTTTCCAAACACAATCCTTTAAAAATTCAAATCCAATTAACTAAATACAGTAGAAGAAAGAACATTCTATGGAGTCTCCGAGTACGAAGCACTGAGTTGAGACCGGAGTCGTCAAAGTACCTAGTCAAAGACAAACAAACGGCGACGTATTGAGTACGTAATAGGTCCTAAAGAGAGCAAGTGACTGGCTACGCGAGAGAGAGAGAGAGAGAGAGAGAGGAGACTGAGAGGTTGTTAAAACGAAAGAGGGAAAGACTGAAAGAGAAAAAAAGTCGTTTTAGACGGCGGTGATCGTAACGTCGTTAGAGGGTTGGGCATATTCTCCGTCCGTCTTGACGAGTTTGATGACGTGTGATTCCACTGCTTTTTGCCACGTTAGCATCTTTTCTTTTTCTACATTATTCGCCGTAAACAGTTTTAACTTTTAAACCTAAATTTTAAGAAAGAAATACTTTTCTTATAAAGAGGTTTTTTATAATTAATTATCACTTTACACGTTCGAAAAAGGTCAAGGATCACAATGAGTTAGGTCAATTTCAAACTTGGGCTATTAGGATATGGGCTGAAGTTGAGGTTCGATTGGGTTCGAGGTAGCTAGCTTGAACCCGATCGGGCTAAAGACAACCTGAGCTAAATTTGACTCGACTTAAAATTTAAAAAAATTAAAAAATAAAAAATGATATTATTTTTCACAAATAGTCTCGGCTCGAACTGTCCAACTCTAACCGAGGCCTCTAACCCTTATAAGCAATTACAACTCCAACGGAATGATTTGATAATTTTTCTATCTTTTTTTTAAAATTATTTTTGATTAACTTAGTCTAATACTTCAACTTAGGTAAAATTAACACGAATATTCATAAGTTAGTACGTAAATAATTGATTATATTATTTGATTAAATGTTGATTATGGTTAATAATAGATCGATTCAGACTATTTATAACTTGAAATTGATTTGAATGGTTGAATAATTCCAAAGCCGATTAAATTTTGAGTTAAAACAATACTATTTAACTTTTTAATCAAACTAATTTAAATTATTTAGATTGAGCCTGATTGACAAGCCAATTTATTATCTTTAATATTAATTTATTAATTTAAATTATTTAAGTTAAACTTGGTCGACAAGTCAATTTATTAATTATTAATTAATTAATTATAATTATTTAGGTTAAGTCTAAGTCATAAACTAATTTATCATCCTTAATTTTAATTGACTAGTTCAAATCATTTAGGATGGGTCCAATTGACAAACTAATTTATCATCTTTAATCTGAATTGAAAATTAGAGTTATATTGGTCTAAAATTCAAATTAAATTATTTTTATAATGTAAAAATCCTTTAGAGAAGAGTGATCTTCTTGAAAAAGCTCAAGAGCCATTTTAAAGCAACTTAGTATATCTTTCCAAACCTTCTCCTTGCTTTCCAAGTAAACAAAAGTATAGTTTTTAAGTTTAAAGTCGAAGCACAAAAGGTTGAAGGAAACCATTTTTCCATTGTTGGGCACTAACTTTAGAGAAAGTGGGTTTGTGGAGTAATTAAGGCATTAAGCTTCCTCAAAATATTGTCTAATTTAATTTATAAAAATTTTTAATTAAAATTTTTTAAATAATTTTGACGTTATAAAAACTATACACAAATAAGGCACGTAATTATATAAAAAAATCGGATGCTTTATATGTCCTATCTTACTCTTTATCACCAAAGAGAGGTGCAAGCACTCACGGAGCTACGTAGAGACTTGGAGGGCCTATGGGCCCTCCAAGTTTTTTTTAAAAAATTATTTTTAATATATATATATATATATATATATAAGGATATAGTTATTTAAGGATCATTGGTGTACTGGGCCCCCCAAAATTTAAAAAAATTAATTCTTGGGCCCTCCTATCTTAAATTTTTGGCTTCGTCACTGTTGCAAGCATGACAATAGATTGGATTGAACTAGACTAAGGCCCGAGGTTTTAGGCCTAAGCTCTAGCTTAATCAAATACAACTTTTTACTTTTAAAATTTTGAAATTGATATCATTTTTTTAAAACAACATCATAGTCCAAGTCTAAGCATGACCCGCAGTCTGAAATTAGAAAAAACAAAGCTCAAGCCTATCTCAAACTTCATCAATTCGATATGGACTTGTTGACTTTAGGTTGGGTTAGGCTGGGTCGAACTACGCCGAACCAAACTTTTTTTGTCATCCTTGTAAACTAGAGCCCAACTTGGAGCTAGCATAATATTTTACTACAAGTTAAATGCTCATATGAACATTTGAACTTGGTGTTAATTTGTTTACTTACATTATGGGTGAGTAGTGTCTATATTGATTAAATTTAAGTTTAAAAAAATTAGAGATAACATATTTATAAATATCTAACTTTTTAGATTTGTTTACATTCATATCAAACATTTTAAAATTTTTAATTTAGTGGTTAATCTTTCAAATTTTGTATAAATCAAATCAAAATATTATTCACTAAATTGAAATTTTTAAAAAGTTTGACAATAAATCAAAATATAATAAATTAGCCACTATTTGTTGGATAATTTAGTCATTTCCTATAAAGTTGGACAACCATTAATTGTAATTTTCATTTTTTCAATAACTTATCAGTTAAGTCACATAATTTGATCTAGATAAATGTAATAAATTGGCCAAATAAATAATCTAAGTCAATAGTTCAAAGTTCAGGTAGAAAATGGATCCTGATTAGTGTGAACCGAACCCATATCGGACCTGTAATGGAGAAGCCTGATATGAAATCTATATATAAAGGTTAAGGTCTCCTGTAGTTATTTATATCATTCGTAAGCATATGGATTCTTTGTATGACACCCACATACCCACTAGAAGGATACATGGACTCCACACAAATTAGTACAAACAATCCCAAGCATTCGATGTCTTCCATAAACCAATGCAAAGTAGACATACATTACATATCATTCCAAACTTGTTCAAAAACATACATACATTATATCACATGAACTTAATACAAATTTGTTCCAAAAACCGAAACCAGCTTGAAACATAGTTATTACAAAAACTTGCAACAATTCAGAATCATACACTTTATATACAAGCCAAAATAAACTCAAAATACATTTTTTTATCAAAACAAGACTCAGACTCCACTGGCCATTGCGGTTAACTCGTCCCAGTCCTTATAATCTTCGCTCTAAACCTACACGGGGCAAATCTACCTTACTAAGCATACATAATAACTAATCTATATATAAAGTGATAACTCATCATACTAAATCATGTAATAGCATAAGCATGCATTAACAAATTGTTTTAACAATAAATCAGGCATAATGCATTTCATAATAGATTTTATAGTTAACAAAGCTGAATATCAAGAGATGATATAAACCCTTCATAATCAGAACACAATTTTATTTATGTTAGAATAAATCATATATCAGAATACAAAATCAGACGACTGCTAAGCTATTTACAGAAGCGGGTAATGAGACTTATACAGGAGAGACCGAAGTCTCGCCACCGAAGTGTCACAGGAGAGACCGAAATTTCCATACCAAAGTGTCACAGGAGAGACCGAAGTCTCAACACCGAAGTGTCACAGGGGTAGCTGCAGACTCTTCTAGATATGCCTATTTACCCACAACTAGGACCCGACAGTTTTAAAACAAAATAAAGTTATTTTAGACATTTCATGTGCAAAGCAAGTAGTCACTCATATTCACAAGCAAGTAGCACTTCCAATGATATAAACATGCATAAAATGCCTCATACAATCATTGTCCAAAATTCAGAATATAATCAGCATAAATCAAATTCAACAATCAGAACATAGTAAGGTGTGACCATCTAAGATTACTCACAAAAGCTCCCTTATTGCTTATTGCTTCAAAATTTCGATAATATCTAGAAGTGATCGCTCTATGCATTCCTCTATAACATTTAACACATATACAAATCACTATTGTGCATTATTAAGAATTCATTTATGTATACTGAATATGTATGATGCATATTCATGACAAATTCTTGGGTATATGTTCTTACTAAACTGATGTAAACATTAATTGTACTTCAAAAGTTCCAAAATTCATACATTCAATTACTATTATAGCTTTTGCCGGAAGCACCTCATTCGGGTCAACTTTGCATAATCAATAAGATAAAGAAAATGATATATTTCTGTAATACTCTCTTCTAGACAATTGTTCCTCTGTGTCTTAAGTTTTTAATGATACTAAGATCATACAGTTTGGTTTATTATTCAATGAGTTATTAAAGGTGTATGAGTGTTGACGATTATTGTTACCACAGCATCTAGTCTTTGACTATGTCAATTGTTGTTATACCAGAATCTGCATTAGTTTAACAACTTAGCTGTTTAGATTTTTATGCTGATCCTTGATATTAGGAGTTTCATATAGAAGTTTGTTACTGCATAATTGTATTTAAATGTTTACTTAGTGATTGAATAATATACAACATAATTCTTTATTAACATAAATGTTCATCTTTATTAACATAAATATACAATTTGATGTATTATGACATTATAATTATTTATTAACATAAATGATCATCTTTTTATCTTCAGTAATAATTGTTTTTGTGTATAGTCAAAATACATATGAAAGTCTTAAGATTTGTGTCAATTTTAAGTATTTTAAAGGCCATTGAATATATATAGAGATTGACCTTACGTCTATGTTATTTAGACATATACAGTTTAAAGTTGATATCCATATGTTTAAACATGACATATGAGGATATAAGTTCATTAAATTATAAAGGTTCTCTAATGCAGTTTGACATTCGATTGAGAGCATAAAGGTTTTCTCTAATACTATTTAGCATTCAATGAGAGAAAACAAGTTTTTTCTAATGACGTTTAACATTTGGTGAGAGAAAACAGGATTGCTGCGGTTTAGCATATGTAGTTTAACATAAAGTTAGAGAAATCGAGACCACAAATGAAGTTGATATTAGATCATACATGTATCATCCTAGTTTGCCACACTCCATTTTTCCATTAATGTTAGTAAGGTATTAGATATTTGTGATTATATTGGACCTGCGTTAGATATTTTTTGGTATCGAAAGCCTTGAAGGATGAAATGTTCAACTTTCATTATCTTTGAATCAAATATTTTTAACTTTTAAATTTGATACCAATACAATAGTGTGACTTAACCGAATTTTCAAACTGTTTTTAAACTTGAGTCAAAACTACAATTGATGATTGTCTAAGGGGGAGAATGTTGGATAATTTAGTCATTTCCTATAAAGTTGGACAACCACTAATGTATTTTTCGATTTTTCAATAAATTATTAGTTAAGTTACGTAATTTGATTCAGATAAATGTAATAAAGTGACCCAATAAATAATCTAAGTCAATGGGTCGAAGTCTAGGAAGAAAATAGATACCAATTAGTATGGACATACCCATATCGAGCCCGTGATGGAGAAGTCTGATATGAAAGTTATATATAAAAGTTAAGGTTTCCGTAGTTGCTCATATCATTTGTAAGCATACGGATTCTCTGAATTGTTAAGAGCGCTTAAGTTTTGAGAAAACTGTAAAAAGACGTTAACCACGGGTCGGTGAATGATTCTCGTGAAGGTCCTGGAAGATTGGAGTTCGTTTTGTCCACAGAAACTACTTCAAAAGTTGGAATGAAACCGAAATCAAGTATTATGCATTTCCATCATTTATTTCCCTTTTATGAACGATTTGAGATACATAATAAGGTTCATGTTACGTGTTACACTATTTAATTTATTATCCCAAAAAATTCTCAAAATAACGTTGTTTTGATTTACAAATTTAAAACATTTAAGTGCAAAACAATTTTATTTTAGAAAGTGACAGTGATTTTAGAACAACTCAAAACACTTTTAAATGGACTCAGACAACTTATTAAAAGAATGTAGTCGGATAATTATCAAACTTAAATAGCATCCTTTTAATAAAGACTGCAATTATAATACATACTTACATAGATGATATTACCCTTGGCAAATTAACTTCGGCCGGACCGACTCCAACGGTGCAAATTCTCTTTTTAAAATAGTATTATTAATTAAAAAGATACATGGTAGAATGTTCGTTTCCATTTATTTATAGACATGCCAGGCCATTGCTGCTGGGAGAACTCTGAGTCTCATGGGTGATTATGAACTGAGAACCATGAAGAAGATGGTATGGGCTTCGAAGGAGGCCTAACTAAACGTGGCTTTGGGTCAAATGTTCCATAGTCGTTGTTGATGTTAACTACAGTTAAAAGCCTTCCATGATCAATTGCCAATTCGTCCTCCGATGGCTTCCTTGATAGTTCCTGGCATGTAAATAAATATAACAAAAATAATTAATTCACCACCAGAAAAATATGAGAGTGTTGTATAAACTACAATATTGAAATATAAATCATACTTTTAACGACTTAAATATAATTTCTAAGATACTTTTTAAATGTTCAAAAACATAATTACTGTTAGTTAAGGATAGGCCTGTGTATTATTGGATCTTTCCAAATCTCACGACTGAGTTATTGTTATTGTTTTAAAAAAAATGTCCAAGTACTTAAAAGTATAAGTTTTTTATCATTTAATTATTTACAAAAGAAATTATAATTTATGCTACGAGAACTCTTGAAGGGAGAAATTAATCGGAAGATCTTTAGAAGATAAATTGTTTCTCTCTCTTAATATTTTTAATATTATATGATATTCTCTCTCTTAATATTTGTTTTTAATTAATATTTTATTTTTATTAAGCGTACCATCAACATTTATGTAATTAAAAAATATTTCTATATGTTGATCAATAAGATTTTTACTTGTAATAATTGTTAAATTATAATTATTTATTTAACTTGACAAAAGAATCAATAATAACATAAGAAATTGATCACTAAAATTTAAAAAAATCTACCATAAAATTCTAATAAATAAATAAATAAAAGGTTGAAGTGACTTAGATGAGTGAAAACATACCTCATGATCTTCCACACGGTCATTAATCATAAACTTGAATTTTCGACCTGTGAAGCAGAAGCAAGCAGTGAACTTAATTATATTGATAACTCGAAGAACATGCAACTTTGAGTTCCAAATTTGTTTATTTTTTACATGAATTTATAAATTATTAATGGATTTTATCTTGTATGACTGCTCAAGTGACAAGGTTTTTTCGGTGAAAGTTCACGATAATATAACAATAAGATTTAGAGATGGTAAATATGATTCGACTCGATCCAACTCAAAATTAACGAATTAATTCAATTTTAAATTAAACTTGAAATTGAGAAGATTGTTTGAAACGGGAATCACGATACAATTTTAATCAATTATTAAAAAATTAATTAACCAAAAAGTTGATATTTAGATATCACAGGAGAAAATACTTACCTTCAAAAGAAGTTAAAAGTGATGCAGAGACGAGGAGGAAGAGAAGAATGGTTTTACTAAGAAGCATGACATTCATGTTTGAGCAACTTAGAATATCTTTGCAGACCCTCTTACTCTTTTTCAATAGAATAAGCCTAAATATATACTATCTAAATTCCAATACACCACCAATTAGAGTTACTTAAAGTGGCAATCCTAGAGATAGAATGAAATTTGATTTTTTATTGACTAAAGCAAACAAAAAGTTTTGGTTTTGAGTTTAAAAATGGAACAAGATTGGTCGAAGGAGACCACTTTTATGTTGCTAGGCACTAAGTCTAGGAAATTATGGGATTTGTGGAATAATTACAAGCAAGATAATTTTAATAATGATCATGGATTATCAAATTCTACCGTTCAAATGCAGTCATCTTTGTCTATCTTAGAACTCTTACGGAGGTATGCTCTATCATATCGCTATTAGTTCGTTGTTATCCCCGTAACCCTCTAGTCGAGGCCCCTAAATTAATAAATAACTAAAAAAGAATTATATGCATTAGCATGCTAATCCAAATATTTTCAACCTAACATTTTATATCAAGTAGAGTTTTGTGCATAATATTATAACTTAAAGTGGAAAGAGAATTCTACTATAATTTTCAACCTACCATTTTATATCAACTAGAGTTTAAAGTTTAGGTTTTGAGTTTAAAATGGATACAAAAGAGAATTCTATCCATAAAATTTAATACCATATGTTGATCTATAGATGAGATGAATTATGTGTGTTTTCACTTTTTGCCTTATTTTTAAATTAATAAATAAATGATTTACTCTAATTTTTTTATTATGACAAACTCATATATGATAAGTGATTAGAACAATAATTAATAAGTAAAAAAAGATATAAAATTAATTTATAGTGGATCGATTAAATAATCTTTAACCAACACTTACTTCTCAAGTTTTATTTAGAGATATAATCTTTTCTTTAGTGGGTAAATAAAAACTTCCTATGCAATATTCTCTTTGTTATAGATAAAGTGAAAATTTTATAATCATCTTACTTTATCATAGGTGAAAAATAACCCTTTATAAATCTTGTTTAAAGTCAACTGGAACATCTGCGATGTGTATCCAAAATAATTTCACCAATTGCAATAATTGTATAACCATATATCTTAAATCATTACTCTCTTGCTCACACCAATAAACAAAAGTTCAATATATGTTATGTTATCTACATTTGCACTATCTAGTATTTCAAGGCTTTTAGAAAAATTTCTTGTGTGTTCGAGGTAATTCTCACAACTCACTTATAGTATATTTATATTCAAAATAACCTAAAATAGTGGTTAAAGAAAACTATTGTTACAATAACTAGTAATATTCATTTCGATCAATGTAGTAACAAACTCATGTAACATATTATCAAGAGACATTGGTTGATCACATTGTCATTCTGATCTATTAGTCTATCTAAAATTCAAATATTAGTGCTAGAATCATCGTTTTTTTAAACCAAACATCTTAAAACAAGTTTTTCAAAACTTTTCAAAGTCTTTCACATATCAAAATACAGTTATTTGAGACAATTTTGATCTACAACCATTTTAAAAGTTTCCCAAAAAGTGATTTGATAATCAAAAGGATTAAAAAATATATTTCTCAAATTTCTTCTTGATTATGATAAAGAAGTTTGTACAATATACTTCACATGCAAATGATATTGAGTCCTAATTTATTAAATTACTAAAATAAGGTTAAGACTAAGTATAAGCAATTGATTAATGCTTAGTTGATTCAATTAACTCCTTTATTCACTTTTTTGAACTTAAATGGTAACCTTTATAAGGAGGTCTATATGTAGCAATCTTAAGGATTTCAGGATCATGGTGCAATCGACAAAGTTTGTAAGTTGACCAAATCAATATACGGTTTGAAACATGCTTTCAGGCAATGGTACCCAAAGTTTGATGAGGTTTTGACCTCTTTCTAATTTGTGAAGAACAAAGTTAAAAGATTGATAAACTGCATTTTTGTCTTGTTAATTCCTTGTGTTTTATGTTCTTTTGGTAGGTTTTTGTTATGCATTGCTTGTGTTACTTTGGTAATTCGTGTCGTTATTGTTTTAGGTGACGAAATACAAAGTGATGCAATTTGAAGTGAAAGCTAGAGATATTTTAATTGTCCAATCGATTAGCTATAGCCACAAAAAAGAGTGAGGACTTGAATCAACAATTAAAATTAAAGGGGACGCGACATGAGGCTGGAGGCGTCGTTTTGAAGTCAATTAATCAGACGTTAATTTGCTAGCTTCAGACACAAGGAGGAGACGGTAGAGCCAACAGCTGAAGGCAGCAAATTAAAGTCAAGTAATCAGTAGGTTTCAAGTTGAAAAGTGAAGGAGAGCAATTAATTGGGACGCAACAGGCAAGAAGCTAATTAAAGGGCCAATCACGCATAAATGGACAATGGAGAGCAATTAAAGGAACAGGTGGCACTTCAACGCAATTGGAGAGCTAGGAAGCTAGAAATTTAAAGGAGACTTTTTAAATTGGAGGGCCCAACGTTGACGCTGGAAACAAACATAAAGAGACAACAATTAAAAGGATGGGCTGGTATGGAATAAAAGAAGGGGCCCACTTCATTGAAAAAAAAACCTAGGGAAGGGAGTCACAAAGAGGGTGTTGACGGCAGCTCTTGAAGCTTGGAGGGATTAAGAGTATATAGAAGACTTGAAAAGATTGACGGCTAGAACTTGAAAAGAGGGAGCTGGGAAATAGAGAATTAATAGAAGGGAGAAGAAGTCAAAGTTTGCGGCAACTGGGGAAGGGACGATTATATTTATCACCAGTAAAAGATTGTGACGACAGCAGTGAGTGGACGGTAGCTTTGGAGAATCACAAACAAGAACGAAAATAGCTAGCGGCAGAGAGCATAGACGGCGACAGTAAGGATTTTAATATTGACCAACATTGAAGTAGATTGTGGACAGCGTCTGCATTTGGAGAGCAGAAGATAGTGGGCGACTGAGCAGAACGTGAATTTAGGATTTCGGTCAAGGTTTAATTTCTATTTTATTTTGTTAATTTCAGTTTTAATTGATAGAGACTAGCATTGTGTGTGGCTAGTTTTTAATCTAGTCGGGGTACTTTACGTTTGATGCATGTAGTTCGTGAGACTCCTTGGATTTAATTGTTTTCGTGAATTTCTTATGTTTATTTAATCTCTGCGCTTGATCGATTTATTATTGTTAAGTTGATTGATTAATGAGGCCTGTTAATTAATTGACTTGATGATAAATTGCCGAATAGATTAGTTAATCCGTGATTGCTGTCT
>JAOSBM010000205.1:34432207-34447891 GCA_027568955.1 Erythroxylum tenue | reverse complement strand
CGACCCTATTCACCACTTTACTCGTTTAAGTGTTCTAGAGTAGGAATTTATTTTTGCTGGTTTGACACGCCATCAAAGATGCTTATACTATAAGGTCAGGGGGAGCAAATTTATCTTCCTTTTACTGTATATGGATGATATATTGCCCGCGTCAAATAACTTGACCATGTTGCATGAAGTTAAGCAACTTTTGGCCAAGCATTTTGAAATGAAGGATCTAGGTGAAGCATCTTTTGTCCTCGGTATATAGATTCACCATGACAGATCTCAACACTCATTAAGCCTCTCATAAAGAGCATACATTGAGTAAGTGTTACAAAGGTTTAATACGGCTAACTGTAGACCTATTGTAGCACCTATCTCTCATGGTAAGAGATTATCTTTGGCACAGTGTCTAAAGAATGAAGTTAAGAGGGAGGCTATGAGGAATGTTTTGTATTCTAGTACAATTGGTAGCCTGATGTATGCCCAGGTGTGCACTAGATCAGACATTACATTTGCTGTTGGACTACTGGGTCGATATCTAGCTAACCCAGGTGTAGACCATTGGAATGCAATTAAGCGAGTGTTGAGATACCTAAAGGATACCAAGGGTTATATGTTGATATACAGAAAATTCGACGATTTAAACGTCACAAGATTTACAGACTCCGATTTTGCTATGTGTTCGAATGATCACAAATCCACTTCAGGGTACATTTTTATGTTAGTAGATAGTTTAGTATTGTGGAAGAGTGTCAAGTAGATACTAGTAATTTCATCGACCATGCATGCGGAGTTTGTTGTATATTATGGAGCTGCTACACAGGCGATTTGGCTGAGAAAGTTGATTTTTGAGTTGTCTGTGATAGATTCAGTAGCTAGACCCATTTGGTTGTACTGTGATAATCTTGCTACAATGTTGTTTGGTAATAACAATAAGAATATCACAAGGTCTAAGCATTTGGAGTCTAAGCATTTGGAGGTCAAACACTTAACCATAAAGGAGTTGATTCAGAAAGGTGACATCAAAATGGAGCATATAAGGACTGAGGAGATGTTAGCCGATTTGTTGGCTAAAAGACTTGCCCACTAGTGTTTGTTAAACATGTATTCAGTATGGGTGTGTTGAAGTCCTCAGAGAGCAGTAATTAGGGATCGTTGTATTTGCTCCTTGTATATTTATACATTTTGATGTATTATGACGTTATGATTAATTATTAATATAAATGATCATCTTTTTATCCTTAGTAATAATTGTTCTTGTGTATAGTCAGAATACATACGAAAATCTTAAGATTTGTGTCATTTTTAAGCATTTTAAAGGCATATATACAGATTGACCTTAAGCCTATGTCATTTAAACACAAACAATTTACAGTGGATATCTATACGTTTAAACATGACATATGAGGATATAAGTTCTTTATCCTATAAAGGTTCTTTAATGCAGTTTAACACTCGGTTAAAGAACATAAAGGTTTTCTCTAATGTTATTTAGCATTCGGTGAGAAAAAACAAGTTTTCACTAATGATGTTTAGCATTTGATGAAAGAAAATAAGATTTCTCTGCTGTGGTTTAGCATATATAGTTTAGCATAAAGTTGGAGAAATCGAGACATACAAACGAAGATGATATTGGATCATACATATATCATCCTAGTTTGCCACATTTTATTTTCTCATTTATGTTAGTAAGGTATTAGATATTCGTGATTATATTTGACCTATGACACACATGACACATGCGTTTGATATTTTTCGGTATCAAAATCCTTACAAGACAGAATGTTGGACTTTTTTTTAATCTTTGGATCAAATATTTTTAACTTTTAAATTTGGTACCAATACAGTAGCATAACTTAACCGAGTTTTCAAACTGTTTTTAAACTTGAGTCAAAATTAGAATTGATGATTGCCTAAGAGGGAGAATGTTGGCTAATTTAGTCATTTCCTGTAAAGTTGGACAACCACTAATTGTATTTTTCAAAATTTTAATAACTTATTAGTTAAGTTACGTAATTTGATCCAGATAAAGGTAATAAAGTGACTCAATAAATGATCTAAGTCAATGGGCCGAAGTCTAGGAGGAAAATAGTTACCAATTAGTGTGGACAGACCCATATCGAGCCCGTAATAGGAAAGTCCGATATGAAAGTTATATATAAAGGTTAAGATTTTCGTAGTTGCTCATATCATTCGTAAGTATACGAATTATCTGAATTGTTAAGAGCGCTTAAGTTTTGAAAAAACTGTAAAAAGACGTTAACCACGTGTCGGTGAACGATTTCCGTGAAGGTCTTAGAAGATTGAAGCTTGTTTTGGCCACAAAAACTGCTTTAGAAGTTAGAATGAAACCGAAATCAAGTATTCTACATTTTCTTCGTTTATTTCCCTTTCATGAACGATTCGAGATACGTAATAAGGTTCATGTTACGTGTTACACTATTTAATTTATTTTCCCAAATAATTCTCAAAATAACGTTGCTTTGATTTACAAATTTAAAACATTTATGTGCAAAACAATTTTATTTTAGAAAGTGACATGAAAGAAGAGTGATTTTAGAACAACTCAAGCACTTTTAAATGGACTCAGGCAACTTATTAAAAGAATTTACTCTTTATCCGAGTCGATCTATTATCAAACTTAAATAGCTTCCTTTAATAAAGACTTCAATTATAAATTCTAATACATGCTTACATAGATGATATTAGCCTTAGCAAATTACATAGTGATATCAAAACAACATTTTTTTGGAGCAAATCAAACACTTGATCACACAAATCAAATTTAACTAGACTTGAGCAGCGTATTAATAGGTTCCGCTCCTAATCCGGCCCGACTTGGCTTCATTATTTTATATAAAAAGATGCATCGTAGAGTCAGAGTGTTCGTTTCCATTTATTTATAGACATGCCAGGCCATTGCTGCTGGGAGAACTCTGAGCTTCATGGTTGATTATGATCTGAGATCCATGAAGAATATGGTATGGGCTTCGATGGAGGCCTAACTAAACTCGGCTTTGGGTGAAATTTTCCATAGTCGTTGTTGATGTTAACTACAGTTAAAAGCCTTCCATGATCAATTGCCAATTCGTCCTCCGATGGATCACTTGATAGTTCCTGGCATGTAAATGAATATAACAAAAATAATTAATTCACCACCAGAAAAATATGAGAGTGGTATATAAACTACAAAAAATAATGGGATATTGTTAATTATGCGAAATCAAAACCTAATTTTACTTAAATAGGTTAAAGGTTTTAATAAATATGAAGAGAAGAGAAAATAATCGTTAATATGTAGAGATATTTGTTTTTAATTAAGGTTTTCTTTTTTATTATGCGTACCATCGACATTTATGTAATTAAAAAATATTTCTATGTTGATCAATAAGATTTTTACTTGTAATAATTGTTAAATTATAATTGTTTATTTAACTCGACAAAAGAATCAATAATAACATAAGAAATTGATCACTAAAAATTAAAAAAATCTACCACAAAATTCTAATAAATAAATAAATAAAAGGTTGAAGTGACTTAGATGAGTGCAAACATACCTCATGATCTTCCACACGGTCATTAATCATAAACTTGAATTTTCGACCTGTGAAGCAGAAGCAAGCAGTGAACTTAATTATATTGATAACTCGAAGAACATGCAACTTTGAGTTCCAAATTTGTTTATTTTTTACATGAATTTATAAATTATTAATGGATTTTATCTTCGTATAGCCGCTCAAGTGACAAGGTTTTCTCGGTGAAAGTTCACGATAATATAACAATAAGATTTAAAGATGATAAATATGATTTGACTCGATCGAACTCAAAGTTAACGAGTTAATTCAATTTTAAATCAAACTTGAAATTGAGAAAATTGTTTGAAACGAGAATCAATTTAAATAAAACAATACAATTTTAATCAATTATTGAAAAAATAATTAACCAAAAAGTTGATATTTTGATTTCACGGGAGAAAATACTTACCTTCAAAAGAAGTTAGAAATGATGCAGAGACGAGGAGGAAGAGAAGAGTGGTTTTACTAAGAAGCATGACATCCATGTTTGAGCAACTTAGAATATCTTTGCAGACCCTCTTACTCTTTTTCAATAGAATAAGCCTAAATATATACTATCTAAATTCCAAAACACCACCAATTAGGGTTAATTAAAGTGGCAATCCTAGAGATAGAATGAAATTTGATATTTTATTGACTAAAGCAAACAAAAAGTTTTGGTTTTGAGCTTAAAAATGGAACAAGATTGGTTGAAGGAGACCACTTTTATATATGTTGCCACTTGCTAGGCACTAAGTCTAGGAAATTATGGGATTTGTGGAATAATTATAAGCAAGATAATTTTAATAATGATGATGGCTATTGGAAAGTATCAAATTCTACTGTTCATATGTAGTCATCTTTGTCTATCTTAGAACTCTTATGGAGGTCTGCTCTATCATATTGCCATTGGTTCATTATTATCTCTAGTCAAGGTTCCAAAATTAATAAATAACTAAAAAAGAGTTATATGCATTAGCATGCTAATCCAAATATTACCAAACATCTTAAAACAAGTTTTTCAAAACTTTTCAAATTCTTTCAAATATTAAAATATAGTTATTTGAGAAAATTTTGATCTACAACCATTTTAAAAGTTTCCCAAAAAGTGATTTGATAATCAAAAGGATTAAAAAATATATTTCTCAAATTTCTTCTTGGTTATGATAAAGTATATACAATATACTTCACATGCAAATGATATTGAATTCTAATTTATTAAATTACTAAAATAAGGTTAAGACTGAGTATAAGCAATTGTATAATGCTTAGTTGATTCAATTAACTCCTTTATTCGCTTTTTTGAACTTGATCTTTTACATATTAACTTCCTAATATCACTAACTAGTTTTGTTATATGATGCCTATAGATTAAAACTTCTTATGATCCAACACATGTAAGTTCATAAAAGAAAACTTGAAAAAATGTAAATTATGTTAAATCTCAACTTAAAATTTTTTCCACTCCTGTAACTTCAAAATTATGTTCTTGAAAATCCTGTCAATAGCATAGTTATCAGAAATTCGAACCTTATCAAGATTTATATATCCAATTACTATAAGTGGTGAAGTAAATTACCTATTTGTTGAATTTCTTTGTGTCTAATGTAAATAGCCATGTTTATGTTGAACACAGACACAAGCATAGATATGCTTACTGTTAGTGAATATATAAAATCAATTAAGTTGGTCTCACATATAAGCTTAAACTGTTGTGGTGAAAAACGGTCACTTAACACTTACACTTTCCTACTAAAAAAAATGCTTTATTTATACATAGATGAAAAGTAATATTAAGATTCAAAACTGTACTGCACCTCGAACGTATACCCTAGGACTGGGTACGTATAAACATCCAAAGTACATGCCTACACTGATCGTTTATTTAGGTATAAGCTTTGACTGCTACGTACTAAGAACTCTCAGGCTGGGCTGCTGTTTATGTTAATTTGGTATGAGCTTGAAAGGAGGCCTGACAACCGCTGGTGCTGAATCATATTCTCCATAGTCTTTGGTACTAACTGTCATAAATCTTTCATGAACTGTAGTCGTTCCATGTCCCTGATAAATAAGCACACAAGTCAGTGATTTTACATTTTCCAAAAGAATAATCTGAAACCAATCGAAATGAGACATATAAACTCTTCGATCTTTGAAGAGGAAGACTCTTTATTGTTAAGGAAGCAAAACCCAGATGGGAAACAACTCAAAATTGAGTGAAATATATGATTCGTGACAAACCTCGTCAACTTGCTCAACCAAGTTCTTCATGAACTGGGATCGTCGACCTGTGAAGGAAAGTTTTAAGAAAAAGCAGGGAATTTATACTTGTTAGCTTGAACAAATCAGATAGCTACTTAGGAAAGTTATGTGATCGAGGGAGTATCTGTAACTTCTAATGATAGTCTGAACTTGGCCTGTCTAGTTCTATCTGGGTACATCTAAACTAAACCTGTTTGAAGCTACCTTCCATGGCTTCTCTGGTGAAAGATTTCTGATAATGCACCAATTAAAACTACAGAAAAAGAATAGTAAATGTAAACCCACCTGCAGAAGTTGACAGAAATGATGCAGATACCAGAAGGAAGAGAATCATCATCTTCTTGAGAAGCACGAGACCCATGTTTAAGCAAGTCTCTTGCTGGAGAATAAACCTAAACAAAAGTTTACTATCTATATTCTAAAGAAAAAACTGAAGTGAAGGAAGATTGGAAGCTTTATTAAGTAAAGGAAACAAAAGTTTGCCTTTTTTTTTTGTTGTTTTTTTAGTTTGAAATTAGAAGCAGAAAGGGCTAAGTAAGAAGACCAAGTTTCTGTTTTTGGGACAACTAAGTCTATGAAGTTAGTGGATTTAAATAATTGATCAAATCAGATAACTGTATTGAGGGTGACTTCCACTGGAAATTATCAAAATCTCCCTCAAACCCTTGCATCTTATGAAGTACATGGTTTTATTCTTGTCTTCATCTTCTTGCTATACCTCAAGTTTTACCAAAACATGTCATTTTTGGGTAGGGGTCAGGCGTTTGGGTTATTCTGAGGCCAAGTTCTAACTTAACTTAAAATTCAATCAATTTGAACTTAACTTATTAAATTTAGATCAAATCAAATTAGATCCAAATTGTCATATTATTCTCTATTAGTGATCGTAAAAGTTGTATGTTTAGAGAGAATATGGAAACTATGAAACCCTAAATTTGTATAAGTCATAAATTTAGGTCAAGTCACCTCTCAACTAGAAAATTTAGACCTACAAAGTATTGATGTGAATTTAAAAATGATTTATTTAAACATTAGTTAAAGATGTGATGTTTCACGAAAGATATAAATAAGTCCTTATCATTATCTTTGTTATCACTTTTGAACCTTATTAAGAATATAATGAGCATTATTTTAGTAATATTAGAGTATAATAAATACTATTTTAGTAATGTTAGAGAGTGAAATGGTACCAAATATATTATCAGAGGCTTACTTAAAGTTTTTGTGAAATATTAAAATATAAATCACACTTTAAAAAAAAAAAGAGATATAAGCATGATTGAGTCGATAAGATAAAAATTTGGAATTAAGTAGGTTGAAAACTAAATCAAATAATTTATAAAACGATATTATCTAATTTAAATTGTAAAAGAAATACCATTAATCTTACATTGTAATATGATTTTATTTATTGTTTTATTACACTGGTATTGTTTATAATTATGATAATAACTCATATTCTCATATAACTTATAATCCAGATTTTAAAACTTTATTACTATAATTAAGAGCATTTTTTGATGGCTTGATCAGTTAAATGTCTGTATGTCTTTAACTTGAGAAGGGTAGATGGGAGAAACAAGGGCAAGAGTGGATTGACGATTGGAATATGTGATTTGTCTTGTTTTATGATATAATAATAGAAATTAATTAGGTGCAATTTAAAAAATGGTTTTGTGGAAGACTAGTGCTTCTAATTATCCCTAAAGACAAGGACAACCCACCAAATACAAGTAAAAGGAGGGTGGTGGAGTATAAAGCTAAAAGGAAAGCACTTAGGAATTTTAATTTAAAATATACCCTAATCCTATGTTAAAAGTAGCCTTAGAACAGTATCCCTGAATTGGGTTACTTTCCAAGTAATCAATTATTGGCAGGCTTGGACCGATTTCGACCCCTTAAAAAGACGACCGACTCATATTGTATAAAACAATGTCATTTCGGTTTTATTTTCTAAATGAAAAGTTAATCTTGAGTTTTTTACATTTAAAGATTAAATTATCATCATTTTAGAAAGTTAAAACCACTTGAACTAAAAGCTATAGCTTGTGGTCAGGATACTTCGAACCCTCTATAACCCACCACGCTTCGTTGCGTTATTTTTCATACGCTGGATCGGAAGTAGTGGTTGTGTTACAACTCGAACTCGAGACGTGGGGGCTGCACTAGGCCCATACCTAAAGCTCTGATACCAAATTGTTACAGGCCCTGGTTTGGGATCTAGTTAAGGGTCTTAGGAATAAAGGATCAGAAGATGAGTTTCCCTTCTTTCTACCTATTTTTACAAACTTAAGAGAGAATATGTAATCTATCTAGTTAAGTACTCAACAACTGTTTGGAAAATTTTCTCATCATAGTTAAAACAGAGATTCTTCCTTCGAAGCTCTTCCATCTCTGCCGGATTCAACCTCTTTATAATTCTGGAACTTTTAGATTTAGCAGGGGCAGGTGTTTGACGAGCAGTAAACCGTGTTGGCATTTTTCTCTCATTCAGTCGCGACATGCTCATAGTTGTGGCTAAATCATGAGGGTGATGGAGTTCCACTTCCACTGAAATATATTCTTTTAATCCAACAATATAAAGTTGAACCCTCTGGGCTTGTGACAACTTTCCCGCTCGAGAGACTAGAATTTCAAACTGTGCTTAGTAATCTGCAACCGAACCAAACTGCTTTAATTTGGCTAATTCCCCCAGTTTGTTACTGCGGATAGGTGGGCCAAATCAAAGATTACACTGATGCTTAAGCTCCTCCCATGTTGGATTCGGGACATCATTAAGTAACTACAAGAACCAAAGTTGAGCATTGCCCTCTAAGTGGTAAGAGGCTAAGCTAACTTTCTCCTTTTCGTTGGTTTGTTGGTGTCTAAAAAAATGTTCACATCGACTCAGTCATGCCAAAGGATCTTCTTGGCCATTGAATTTAGGGAAATCCAATTTGTTTTTATCTTACGAAAGAATTTTAGGTTAGTTGGTCAGTCCCGTAATTTAAAAAATTGATCAATGTAATTGGAATTGTTAAATTTGAAGAGGAGCTCGAATTTGACAAAATTTATAAAATTTGACTAAAATTAGATCAAACTGATTGGACTTAAATTTGGACTTCAAGTTGAACCATCCAAACTTGATCACACTCAGAGTTCAAATTTAAGGATGTGCTTGATTCACTTGGAAGAATGGTAATATGAATTATTATTAATACAGTGAAAAATAGAATAATGAATATAGTAAAAAATTAAAATAGATATGACTTCTATTCCTTACTATATTGGGGAGTAAAAAATATTGTCCCAAAATTATTATACTGGGATTGTTTATAATTATTACCATCCAGACTCGATTATACTTGAGTTCAAATTTAAGAATGTACTTGGTTCACTTAGGAGAATAGTAATAAAAATTATAATGAATATAGTGAAGAATAAAAGTTTGGAATTTGTAGATATAAGAAGAAGCCCCGTAAAATAGAGATTTTTTTTCTTTCAACCATCTTTCGATTATTAATAAGATATATAAGGACCACTACTATAAATAATATTTTACCCTTGATCGTGAAACATCGAGTGCTTGTTGAACTCTGTGAATTGCATGAAAGTAAAATACTCCAAATTTGGGAGTCCAAGAGTTATATAAAACGTCTACTTCGATTTCTCACCATATTCATTATAATTCTTATTATCATTCTCTTAAGTGAATCAAGCACATCCTTAAATTTGAATTCAAGTGTAATCGAATCTGAATAGTTCAACTTGAAGTCCAAATTCAAATCCAATCAGTCTTCAATATACTGAGAAGCATTGAGTATTGTTCCAAAAGGGGGTATAAAAATATTGTTCATCCAATCATAATATATTACCAACCATCTTTTTTCATTCTTTACTCGTTCTTTTCTTCTTACTCATTCCTTTCTTCTCATACCGACTAGCCAAGCACTTAAACTTTTTTTGGGCTCGAGCTTAGACCTGACCCATTAGTAACTATAAATATTCTAACAAAATTTGTAACTTTTGTGGACAACAAATTTCAGATAAGATTTATGCTTCAAATGCTCTTTTCTTTCAAATATTGTGTAAACAGACGATGGTTTCGCTTTAAGGATCAGGTTCTAAGCTCGTAATTTCCTATATTTAGAAAATATGAATGGAAGTTGAGGCTAAATACATATTGCAGAATGTTAATGTCTAGAAGTTAATTTGCAGAGCATCAATTCTCAAACTCATTCCATCCAGTAATCTCATACCAAAACTAAGTTATCAAGATTTGAATGCATCTTAAGTATCGGTCCGACTACGATGAAGAAGTCGCCTGTAACTTCTTGGCATCTTCGTGTCGCAAGCTGTTTTCCCGACTGTAAGCAGCTTTGGCTCCCTGAGAAGTACGAGACAATGAAAGGGATGTTCAAGTGTATACAGTAGAAGCAAGAGTTACACTCACCTGAAATATTATTCCCAGTTTCTTCAATGCTTTTGCCCTCTGCCTCAGAACATCCCTGGACACACTAGGGTCCCTAAGCACCTGAAAACAGAATCTGAAGTCAATCAATCAAGACATAGTTCTACATCTCTGTCTGAAAACATCAACCAGGGCAGGGATTTGAGATTTAGTAATGATCTACACAAACTGATTCAAAAACTTTGACGTCAGATATAAAAACCAGAGGTTGCGATAGTCCGTCGACATGATAAAAAAGATACAGATAACCCAAATTTTCTACTTCTCCAAGAAGATCATGGAGGGAGATATGACAATGACTTAACAGCTCAGGAAAAGGTATCCACTTACAGCTTGACAGACATGAGATAAAGTATTCTCAATATCGAAAACGTTGATCTGCCAAAGAGACTGAAGCATAGCATCCTTGCGTTCTTCGACGAATTTCAGCAAGCTCTCTTCATCATTTTCTGCTTGGTTCAAAGTTTTCAGCTCCTCCTGTATTTGAATCAAAGAAACAGCACCTACAAGTTCACAAAACAAGATTTCTGTGAAGTGCATTTCAAGCTTTACATAAGGATGACCTCAAAAGGTTGCGGTTTATGTATATGTAAGTTCCTTGATTGCAGAAACGAATACGTAATACCTGAAGCTGCCATCACTTGTGATTTCATCTGGTGTCCTTTATCTCTTACCCATTCGGCTAAAAATGGTACCTTCATGTACCTTTTGCCCTTCCCAAGCTCTTTAGCAGCTCTCCTAGTGTAAATGTAACCAATAGTGTGCAGCATAGCCTCACCAAATGCTTAATATTTTAGCAAATATGAGTAAGATATAGTGAGCTTTTATTTCAGATGCGGTGGAATTATTCTCGAAAAGAGATTCAAACAACGGAATCCGCAAAAAATTTACTGTCAACTGTGTTTCCTATCAAACTAAGTAAAGAGCAGATATAATCATTTTCAGAATATTTTAGAGGTGCATAAGAAACTGAACTAGTTGCAGGAAATATGGTTTAAAACCCAACTAATTAACTAGATCAGAAAAAACTGCTCTCAATAGGCAATAGCAATAGACGAACTCATCATACATTACAATACATCCAAGCCAATTTACTTATCATTTCCGAAAAAGGGTCCAAAGGCATCGTAGTGAACAAGAAATTATTGACTTAAACAATAAAAAAACTATGGCAACTGCAAGGGAAGACATATCGACTTCACAAAGTCATTCAGAAATGAAACTAAACCAGAGAAAAATTTGAAGATGACGTTCAAGAGTGAGTAGCAACCACCAGATAGCGAAGTCCAGATTGGTTTCAATCAAAAGCTTGCTTTTGTAAAAATGGGCAGAAAAAAGACTCTTCAAAACAAGCTAGTTTGGCAAGAAAAATAAGAAACAATGTTCTCTAGTTAGAAGCACTGACGGAGCCAGGAATTTAAGACACGGGGTTCAAGAATTAATTTTTTTAAGTTTTGAGGGGCCAGTACACTATTGACCCTTAAATAACTCTATCATTATATATATATATATATATATTAAAAATAATTTTTTTTAAAAAAACTTGGGGGCAGTGCCCCCCAAGTCTCTAAGTACCTCCGTCATTGGTCGGAAGTTCTCGTAGAATGGGCATTTTTTAATGAAAAACAAACTATTCTATGAGTATGAGAATCTATGAGTATGAGAATGTGTATACCAGCTGTTGAGAGGCGCTTTGCTTCTGAATTTGCCCATTCCACAAACTCATCAACTTGGCCTTCCACAAATGGGTCGAGGTGATTTTTTAGAGTTGTTATGAGCTTTTCTTCCCTCTCTTTCTGCATGGCCTGCAGAACTGAGAATTGTGAATGAATACAGTCAACTTTAAGAGGTTCTTACGTAACAAAACCACTAATGTCAGTTGCACCTTAATCTTTTCTTTAACTTTCTGCGTGTGGTTCTCAGTGTCTGGTGAATCATCCTCAATTTCTATAGATGATGAGGAAGCCAGGGCAAATTGGCCAACATAATCCTCAAAATACTCGCTCCCAAATAGCATTCCAAAAACAGCTGCAGGATCCACCATAATATCTCTGGGACAAGAAAAATACGAAGATATTTCCATCTGGATCAACATTATATAGTCAAAATTGAATATAGAACCTCAACATGTAGATTTATTGGAACAAAACAATAAGCTAACATCTTCTTCAATGCATCTTTCAGACTGAAAACAATACCGATAGTATGACAATCTAATGTATGTTTCGATTTCTCCTAGTTTTATCTATTTGGTTTTCCTGACTTTCCTGTGCCATTCTAGTTCAAACTTTAACTATATCAATAACAAATTTTTTAAGGCATCTTCACTTTTTAATTACCTACAAGAACTTCATGGAGGATCCACGATCTGATTCAGTTAATATATAGTTACCAAAACAAACTGAAACTCTGATAAGTGAAACCAGATTGAATAAAATAAGTGTTCCCCATGTTGGCATGAAAAACCCAACTAGACCCCCCGTTACCTTGTATTTAACTACCACTTCATAGTGAAGAGAAGTTTGCCCTTCAACCAGTCTTCTCTTTAACATTCATTTCCTCCCATCACTTTCACATTCTAATTGAACTTTGTTTTCTTGAATTCCCCACTTCAGATGCCAAATTTCGTAATTTTAAGCCTGTTCTCGAATAATAAATCCCATGCCAGTTACCAATGATCTGTTGTTTGTTGATTCACAACATGTAATTTGGGGATATTGTGAATCATTACTAGGTACTTGAGTTGAAAAACTTCCCAAAAGATATTTCCACAAGTTTTAAAGATGAGCATAAAAATGAAAACTTTATAAATTATGCTCATCAAGAACAGACTTACTGTCTCACTCCGTCCTTTCCATATTTGTCATATGCTTCACGCTTTACGGGGTCACTTAAGACCTGGTACGCCTCTCCAAGTTTCTTTGTGCATAAACCACAAAAGCAATCCAATCTTATAATAGGCTTTAAGAACAAGTGAACTGACAAATGGAATGCCTTCTACTTCCAGTATTTTTCTGAAGCTAAGATCAAGTTAACATGCAATATAATGAATGAGTAGCAAACTCATCGGAAAGGAAAAGAGAAACAAAATTTTCCCAGAAACAATAATTGGAACAGGTTTTCGAACTTGGATGTATCTTTGAAAGAGAATTACACAGTTCATCCAAAGAAGAATACAAGTTTAAAAAGTTAAAAAGGAGAAGTAAGCATTTGAGACACGGTAACTTCACATAATCACAGCAGGCAATCTTCAGTCCAGAAACAGATTTAATACCTAACCTGAAAATTTTCAGCGGCTTTAGGATCACCAGGATTCTTATCTGGATGAACTATCCTTGCCTGCACACAACATACAAAGGTATCTCTTTACTGAAAGAGCCATAACCAACCATTTTCACAGATTTTGTCCCCTTTGCTCTGCACAAAAGTGTTATCTTCAGCTACATAGATAATTGCTTGAGGTTGAGTTGAAATCTAACCTTCAGGTAATAAGCCTTTTTTATCTCTGCCGCGGATGCATCCACATTGATACCCAATAGGTCATAGTATGCTGTCTCTTTCACCATTTTCTCGAGTTTTAGCTAAAGAAACACCAACCTATATCTTTATCTTTAAAAAACAGATGATAGCCTTCAAAAGAACATAATGTTCAATAGATTCAATACTATGTCTAAAATCAGTTTACAGAAACAAGTTTCCACATCAGAAACAAAGAAGCAAGACGATATCAGATTCCATAACAAACAAACACAACAGCTTTTGTCAACAGTTTTTCACTAACACGTACATTGGGGTTGCCAAATCCAAATCCTATCTAAGACCCAACACAGTAAAATCAACAAACTAAACATCTAGCTGAATTGATCCCAGAAACTGGAAACAGCAAACTCAAGCTGAACATGCGATAGGATGATGGAGACAGATAGAGAAAGACTTACCAGATGGAGAAAACAACAATGTCAATGAGACCCGAAGTCACTCTTCCGAAGATCAATAGGGAAGTTAGTTATTATCGTTACTTAAGAAATCAAAAACTAGAAAATGATGAGAAGCACAGCGTTGGTGCAATATAAATGAATTGATCTCAGATTTATTTATTATTTTTAGTTGAATAAACGTAAGCAACGCGATACACGTGTCAAGTAATATGATTTAATTGAAAGTTTTGACACGTGTAGAGAGCAGGGTTGAAAATTGGATCCGGTCTAAAGTAGGGTTGAAAATTGGGTTTGGGCCCAAAGAACCCGACCCGACCTGAACTGCGGACAACAGGGCAGGTTCGAGTTGACTAGACCTCAAGCCTAGTGACTATAACTTAGTCGGTTATCAAGTCAGGCACCAAGCTCAAGTCTAAAAAATCTATATAACAAAACGATGTCATTTTGCTTCCCAAGTTAAAGCTTGGCCCCTGGCCCAACAAATCAACGCAACAAAATTAGTGTAAAAAGACGTTATTTTACGGTAAGTTTATTTCTTTTCTAATTTTCTTCCCTTCACTATCGACCACCACCACAGTGAAAGCAATCTAGAAGGGGGGTTGAATAGATCGTAAATTTTTTTCGTGGAATTCTACAATTAAACAAATAGTTAATACACAAACAATCAAAATAAATTAAACAGAGAGAGTAGGAAAAAATGACAAACACTGTTTTTATAGAGGTTCAGTGCTAAGACTTACGTCCTCTACCTAAGCTCTCACTTAGGATTTGGCAAACCACTTTACTGTACACTTTTTAGTTCAGTGTGAACTTTTTACAACCCACTTGATTTCCGGCTCAAGCTACACCTCACAATCCGATCTAACTTCCGGCACAAATTAATCCTACCTTACTAGTGATTTTCCACTAATCACTATACATAATAACAACGATTGAATTTGTAAATAACAAAGCTCAGTATAGCTAGATAAAATTGAATGAACTTAGAGCAATTGAGAGCTATATAATGAAGAACAATAATCAGAAAGCTTTTTAGGATGTGCACTTTCGATTCTTTGAAGTTGCTCCTTTTATAAGCATGCTTCAGATGTTTATTAACATTATAAATCTTCTTCTTCTAGTCGTTGTTGATACTCTAGTCGTTGGAAATTCTCTTATAGCTGTTGCAGATCACATATGAACGTTGACAGCGATTTTCTTCCCGTTTTAGAATCATTGAATTCGTCATAATGTTATCTACTATGCTGTCAGTCGACTGGTCGAGGAATGCTAGTCGACTGGAACCAACGAAAATCATCTCCGCTTTTCGAACAGTCGACTGGAATGATGTGTAGTCGACTGGAACAACTATACAGCTTACAAATCTCTTGTTTTCAGTCGACTGGAAATGGTTTGGTCGACTGGTGCTTGTTCCAACGGACATATTGTAGATAAGCTTCAATCTTCTTTTTGTTAAGATTCTAATTTGAAAACTCCATCCATTATTTTGCACGTT
>JAOSBM010000205.1:34391467-34407266 GCA_027568955.1 Erythroxylum tenue | reverse complement strand
GAAAATAAATATTAAAACATATAAAAGTCAAATAATATTATATAAATCTCAAAATAAATATCCAAGTTGAGTAAATAGTTAAATATATAATAAACGGGTGGGAATTATGTATAAAACATAAGGGCAAAAGTGATTAAAAAATAGGCTCATTAATTGATCTGAAAAATCTACCTTAAAAAGTTGTATTTTGGCTGTCAAAAAAGTTATATCTATTAAATAAGTGTTTTTTTATTTTGCAGTCAAACACCCATTTTTTTTAAAAAAATTTTATGGTGAAGAAAAGTACTTATTAATCTTTCAAAAGCCCATTCAAACATGTACTAAATGATTTGGGTTTAGTTATCTTGAATTTCGATAATTTAAAATTTAAACGAATCAAAATCAAAACTACATTATTTTAGTAAATCGTAGTACAATAATATTATTTAGATTAAATAAATTTATATTATTTTTCTAAACTCGAGCTCAATTTAAAATTTGACTCGTTAATTTTAAACTATGTTAGACCGAAATAGATCAAACTCTTTTTTATAATTTATATAAAAAACTTTCAGAAAATTTATTAGAAAAACTATGATGTTACCTCAAGTTTCGAAATAATAATTAAATTAGTTTGATTTAATTTTTATATTTAAATTCAATTTAAAATTTAATTAACTCTTTGTTCATATTGGAACAACACTTCTAGAAGATTTTGTTCCGATAATTGGACCACCTAGAAGCTAATGCTTCATCCTGAATTTAATGGAGTCGTTTTCAGGATTCAGTACGAGAACTATTCGCTTTGTCTTTGACCCATGTTAAAAAAAGTTGTCAAGACAGTGACAAAAGCTCGATTCTTCCTTTCTCATTTTATCCTCTCGAGACTCTGCTTTAAATCATATAAGCATATTTAGGAATAATACAAATTTTCTAGACTGACCTATCCGACCTAACTTATCCTAAAATCCCCAAATTTGATTTGACTTAAACTAAATTTTAATTTAAATTCAAACCTTTTAAAATATATAAATTTTTGATTTAAATTTTGACTGATTCTTTAGTTTAAAATTTTTAAATAAAATATTAAGAAATATATCTACTCGAACTTAATCCAAACTGATTGCCAAGGTAAGTCTCTATTTTATTGGGCTTATATTAGTGAGACTTTTATTAGTAGAGTTTTTTTTTATAGATCTTTTCAGAGAAGAACTTTTCTAAAAAGTCAGTTAATACTTAATCGTTTGACTGTCATTTAAAATTTTTTTTTAAAAAGAGCTTCATATAAAAGATTGTTTTATAACATAAAAATTAAAAACACTTTTAATTTTATCTATGCTTAATTTTGTAATAAAAATTATTTATGCATATAAATATATTTAAAATATATTAAACAATATGTAAAGCACACTATATTAATTATTATATTATTATAAACCATATGAAACATAAATGAAAATATATCTAACCAAATTTTTTTATATGTATTATAACATAAATAAAACTAATATAAAAATAAATATAAAATCATATAAAAAAAGTAAAAAATGAGTTTGCAAGATAAACGTGAAAATGAAATTGTGAGTATTGTGAAAATTATGTGTAAGACATAAGGGCAAAAGGAACTAAAAATAGGCTCATTAATTGACATAAAAAATACACCCGAAAAAATCATTTAAGAGGTTTTTTAAGAAGCTCCAAATTTGAGCTTCTTAAAAGGTGTATTTTGGATAAAAAAAATCATATTTATTAAAAAAATACTTAAAAAAACTAAATACTCATTTCTCTTAAAAGGGGCTTTTATGGTAGAGAAAAATATTCATTCACCTCCCAAAACCCACCTAAACAGTCACCAAGTCTATCCTCAACATAAGCTAAGAAACATCCTTTAATCTAAAATTTTGACAAAGACTTTTATTTTAAATAGTTGAAGTCATTTGACAAATCAATACAAATTACTTTTAATAATTTAAAATAGTAATATTATTATTTATAATAAATTACCAAAAATAAAAAAATGTGATGGCTTGTAATATTATAAAATTTACCTTTCTCGAAATCATCAAAACACCAGTTTGGTACGTCCAAAAGGTGTTTCCAAATTTCCAATCAGCCTCAAAGCATTGATGCCAAAGGTTCATGTCCACATTGATTTTTATTTTTGGACCAACTTTTTATGAGCACGAAACATATTTTATTATTCTTCATATTATTATATTAATTGTCATTACCTACTTACACATGATTTGTTTTTTTTGTCTTTAACGAAAATCCAAGCCATTAAATTTAAAACTCACCGTAAAAATAATAATTTTCTAACGGCTTGATACTGAAAATTTTAAATTAGTAATTTTTTATTTCAAGTTTTAACTTTTTGGTTTAATTCAGTTTAGTAATTTTTACTGTTAAAATCGATCAATTTATTAATTAATCGGTCAACTTTTATAAATTAATAAAATTTTATTAATAAAATTGATTAATTTTTAGTTAACAGTCAATTTGGTTGAACTTTAAAATTTTAAGCCCGTATTATTTTTAAATTTCCAAAATTTTTAAATATCTCCGGCTTTCAATTTGGATAAGATAAGACGAAATGTAGCACTAAACATTAGCAATGCCTAATTGGATATTATCATGAGATTATAAAATCCAATTTAATATAAAACCTTTTTATGCTTTATTATGACTTTTTTTTAACATGACAACTCCAGGAATAATAATGTACTTCCTTTTGTCAATTACCATGTTATAAAATATTAAAATAAGATAAAATTTAGTCTCTAATGTTGTAAACAACAATATCTAATCCCGTTGAAGCGTAGGATTTAGAAAGATCTAGTAGTACGCAACCTTACCCCTAAAGACTGTTTTAAAAGTATTTTCAAAATAAAATAATTGACTAATTTCTTATCAAATTACTTCATCTAAACAAAGCCAGATCAAATTTGAATTGATTGAGTTTCGGATTAAATATAATTTAAGAGGTTATCTTTACCCCGCACTAGGTCAAATAAAATAAAATAAAACAACATCGTTTTAAGGGTATTATATTACTTAAAATTGACTAAAAATTGAAAAAAATTTAAAATATGTACTTATCGAAAAATTTTAAGTTTAATTGTAAATTTAAAAAATAAAATTTTTAATAAAATTAATTAATTAATTTTAAGTTATAAGAATTTATTAATTTATAAAAATTATATAAAACGAATCAAAAAATTAAAATTCTAACAAAATTGTTGAATTTTTAAACATTATTATATTTAGGAGATTATCTAAAATTTTAAAACTAATTAATTCCAACATTTGGAAAAAAGATGAACCCAAAAAAACAAATAAGCACTAAAAAGCCAGGAACGGCCATGTGCTATAATCATTACTCAATGACAATAGTCTTGCCATCCCACGACGATTGACCCCCGCTAACTCCGCCGCGCTCGGCCGGCGGATTCTCATTCCATCGCGCTAAAGACAAACCTCCATAAACATGGCACGTGGCATTTCTGTACAGACATTGGGTCCCACACAACACGATCACCTTCTCCTACTATAAACCTACTTCTTCTACCATGTCTCTGTCTCTCTGCTCGCATTAAAAACTCCCTCTTTCTCTCTCTATCTCTATCTCTTAAATTATTTAATAAATTTTAATATTTACAACTACAATTTTAAAGGTTTCGCTAAATTTCTATCTGATCGGGTCAAATCTGTTCTTGCTACACATGCTTTGGTGACCGTTCGATCTTCCTCGTGATCTGCGCCTAAAAATTTGTCATCTTTTGTGCTTTTTTTTCTGGTAAATTGCTTGAAAAAAATAATTTCTGAATTGTTATGTTCGTATCTAATTTATCAGATTTTAGTTGAAAGTTGGGGTCTTTTTCGTGTTTACTCAAAAGGGTTTTGTTGTTAACGCGAGTTCTTTTCTTTGGTGTAGTGTGCATTCTGGTTGTTTGGCAATCTAGTTGGTGGATTGGTAGAGTGAAAGTTGGGGGGTCGATTTGAGCACAGAGATGTCGGGCCCACTTGATCGATTTGCGCGACCTTGTGAGTGATTCGTGTCACTGGATTTTGATCTTTGTGTTTGGATTTCTTTCTGCAACTGTGTGTTGTTGTGTATGCAGTTTGGGATGATTCTGGGGTGTTACTGTTGCTTTCTTGGTTGGAAATTTAGCTATCTTGAGAAAACTCTGTGAATCCACATGAAAAGTAACGTTCTTTTCGATTTAAGTTGGGTTTCTTTCAAAGTTTGAGCATTTGGGAGCTCTAAAAATGTTACTCTTTCATTAGGAACATAAAGATTTTATTTCTTTTGATGTTTCTGAAGTCTATTATTTCTCTTAATATTTTAAAATGATGATTGTCTTTTTTCTCGTTCATTTGTTCTCTTTGTTGTTTGGTTTAGGCTTTGAGGGTTTCTCAGGGGGTGAAGAGAGGAGAGAGAGGAGGTCTGATTTTGAGAACTCCGAGGATGAGAGGCGAACTAGAATTGGATCACTGAAAAAGAAAGCCATCAATGCGTCAACTAAGTTCAGGCATTCTCTCAAGAAAAAGAGCAGTAGGAGGAAGAGTGATGGCAGGGTTAGCTCTGTCTCTATTGAGGATGTTCGTGATGTTGAGGAACTGCAGGCTGTTGATGCTTTTCGACAGGCATTGATCATGGATGAATTACTTCCTCAAAAGCATGATGATTATCATATGATGTTGAGGTGATCTTATGTTCCTTTCTTTAGTTATTCTTCCGAGGCCTTTGTTAGCAACTATTGCTTGTGAAATTATTTTTCCATGATGGAACATCAGGCTTGTAACTTTCTGATTTTGCTAATGTTCTGATGTCCTTTCAGTAGACGTTACTGTTATTGTTAGTGTTTGGGTTGCTTCCAGTACCATTGTGCCATATTTATCATCTTAACAGATTTTTTCGTATTCAGACTATTGCAATTTTCTTGGGCGGTTATGGTTCAACCAACATAACAATTTTAAGTGTTGCCTCTTAGGTTCTTGAAAGCAAGGAAGTTTGATGTTGAAAAAGCAAAGCATATGTGGGCTGAAATGCTTCAGTGGAGGAAGGAATTTGGTGTGGATACTATTTTGGAGGTAAAAAGTTTTGACAATTTAGTCAAGATTTATTCAGTTACTTTTCTTCTAACGACCCTGCCAACTATGTTTTTATGTCAGGATTTTGAATTTAAAGAGTTGAATGAAGTATTGAAGTATTATCCCCATGGCTATCATGGCGTGGACAAAGAAGGAAGGCCCGTATATTTTGAGAGATTGGGAAGGGTTGATCCTAACAAATTAATGCATGTTACAACTATGGATGGGTATGTGAAATACCATGTGCGAGAGTTCGAGAAAAGCTTTGCTATAAAGTTTCCATCTTGTACAATTGCTGCAAAGAGGCATATAGATTCAAACACAACGATTTGGGATGTTCATGGAGTGGTATGTCTTGTGCTATTCACCAGACTGGATTAAGAGGTTCCGGATTATCTGATTTCTATTTTCTTGATTGCTAACTATTCAGGGCCTTAAGAACTTTACCAAGTCTGCCAGGGAGCTTATCATGCGTCTGCAGAAGATTGATGGTGACAACTACCCCGAGGTCTGCCACCACATTTTTGTTGGGGATGGTTTATTCCTATAATTTGCAAAGTAGAGCTTTTTATCAAGCTGGATTTTCCATGATTAATGCAGACACTCCACCAAATGTTCATCATCAATGCTGGTCCAGGGTTCAGGCTGTTGTGGAACACTGTGAAGAGTTTTCTTGATCCAAAAACCACTTCCAAGATTCATGTATGTTTAAAAATTTTGTTATGAAAGCATGGAGCATATAGTTTTCAAGTTGTTGGGTGATCTTTTGAGCATTTATATCTCTTTTTGTGCCAACTTAGGTTCTTGGGAATAAGTATCAGAGCAAATTGCTTGAGGTAATTGATGCCAGGTAAATGGAACTTCATAGCTGCACTGATAATAGTGGCATGTAGTTTTGATCCACATACTTCTGCTTCATCATTTCTTTTTTATTTCACACTCTAACTCAGTCAAGTATAGCTTGTGCTAACTAGAATATTGTACGAAATACAGTGAGCTGCCAGATTTCTTTGGTGGCACTTGTACCTGTGCAGATCAAGGAGGTTGTCTTTTGTCTGATAAGGGTCCATGGAAGAACCCTGACATATTGAAGGTTATTTAGTTGTTATTAATGAGCGAGTTCCAGGCTCTTTTCCAAGCTTGGTTGATTGCATGTAATTAGTGACAGATTGGTTATGTTTATATTGTTGCAGATGGTTCTCAATGGTGACGCACGGCGTGCAAGACAGGTTGTAAAAGTTTTGGATAATGATGGGAAGGTTCTTGCTTATGCGAAGCCACGTTATCCAATGGTAATGTTCTTCATATTTATCATTTTCACCTAAAATGTCGAAGACTTTTGTATGGTTACACTTAGCTAAATGCATTGGAGGTCTTGAAGCAGGTCAAAGGTAGTGATACATCCACTGCCGAGTCAGGATCTGAAGCTGAGGATATTTCTTCACCTAAAGCTTTGAAGAGTTACTCGCATCTTAGACTTACTCCTGTTCGTGAGGAGGTAGGCTCATGCTTAAGGATCCTCTCTGTTAGGATTACTGTATTTAAGTTTCTTGGTGCTGTCTAGGATTGATCATCTAGAGCACTCTATTTCTGACAAGCTGACTTATCGTTTTATTCATGAATTTGCAGACTAAGGTGGTTGGAAAGGCCAGTTATGCTGGCAACTTCTCTGGGTATGATGAATATGTCCCTATGGTTGATAAACCTGTCGATTCTGGTTGGAAAAAGCAAACATCTGTCCAAACTCCTCCAGTTCCCAAAGGTTAGTAGTGCGTATGTCAATGTTTATTCTGTTGTTAATGGTTCTCTCATGTGGGTCTTTCATGTAGATGAATGCATCCGTGTGTTCTTAGAATTACAGTGTTCTTGAGTTTGAGTATTGACAAGATTAAGAATGTCTTACATAGTCTCTTAGGCTTGGTAGGGGCTTGAGTTGAACTCAAGCTCATATATAGCTGACAGGTCTTAAAGCTTTGCTAAAATTTGTGACATACATATGACTGTTGTGGGTTGGATCATCTGACCTCAATGTGCCATAATACGCACTATGGGTACTTGTTCATAATTCCATATACTGAGGGTCCTTGTTTGTGATTCTATATACTTACTATGGGTACTTGTTTGGTTTCATATTTTCAAACCAAAGGTTTAGATGACGAATAGAGATATAGTCCAATGTCCTTTGGGTTACTGTTTCATCTCTTAGTTTCTTGGTTCTGTGAATTCTCTCTGTTGGCACCTTCCGACAGCTGTTCTCTGCATCTCTGACACCAAATTATGACTCAGCATATATTCTCCTGGGAGATCTAAAAAGTCATGTTTTATGCTTTGGATACCTTTCTACTTGATTGAGGAAATTTTGTTTATGTTGCAATTGATGTGGAATTTCTCAAGGTTAGTAGAGTCCTGTCATCTGCAGTGAGGGCATACCTATAAGTCCTAATGATTGACAGATTAATTTGTTTATGTCCATTTGTTCTCATGTTTTTCTTCTAATACTAATTGTCAAGTATCCAATGCAGTGACGCCTACTCTGCCCGATAACCAAAAAACTCCAGAAGGCACTCCTGGTGAAATTTTTGCGGCATTTATGACGCTCTTGTTGACAATTTTCACCTTTTTCCGTACACTGGCAACGCGCATAACTAAGAGTCTTCCTAGCAATTCGTCTGATGGTGATCAAACGTTCTCTGAACATTCCACGAATGCGACACATACGGGGGAGTCCCATTCACCTTCATCAACTCCTGGTTTGAAGGATGGAGATATCCTTTCTACTGTACTAAAAAGGCTAGCTGAGCTTGAGGAAAAAGTTGAAACTCTGCAAGCCAAGCCATCTGTGATGCCTTATGAGAAGGAGGAATTACTTAATGCTGCTGTTTGTCGCGTGGACGCTCTTGAAGCGGAGCTCATTGCCACTAAAAAGGTATTCCATTTTTAGCATGGAATGTTGTATACGCTTTGAATTGAAATAGGATATTGTCTAAGCATGATTCAGTTTAATGATATCATGATTATTTGTTACAAAAAAGAGATCTTTGAAAATTTGGGATGATCTTTCTTTTTTCTTTTCCCCTTCTGTGAAATTGTTTTTGATCAGTTGACAAGTATTGTCTCAGAAGTCAGGCATGAGCATTATGCAGGTTCTGTTCATGTGGTTCTCTCATGTTGTTTGTGATGGCAATGATCCTCTTGTTCTAACCTACTGGAACTTGCACAATAATAATCTTCACATGTTCTATCTTCATCTTCCTCCAAGGGGAGAGATAGGTTTTTAGAGATCAAATTCATCTACTGGAGGAATAAATTAAATTGGTTTCTCAACTGCTTAAGCATCACCAAGGTTCTTGTTATCATCGTAAAAGCAAAAAGTACACTGTTTCTCATCTCGCATGGGTGTTTCATTCCTGGTAGTTGCTGTTGGTGATCTTTTTATTTGTGGTTTTTGCTTATCTCTGTCTTATCGAAATGCTAAAACAAGAATACGCATTATACTTCATTGTCACTTGAACTAGGCTGTGGTCTTATCATTTGTTCTTCATCCTGATCAGGCACTATATGAAGCTTGGATGAGGCAAGACGACCTTCTTGCATACATCGACAGACAAGAACAAGAGAAATTACGGGTACGCCGTTATATCTCCCTTTGATTCGTTTGTATTTCATGATAATCGTACTTATTTAATCAGTGGAACGTAATTCTGAAGCTTGCTTTATCTGTACAGCAAAAGAAGAGGTTTTGCTGGTAATGCTTCTTTGGAGAGAGTAGCAAGAGGAGTTCCCTGCCTGACACTCAAAATATATCCTTGTTACGACATTACCATTAACTAGTAGTCGACCTGTGAAGGAAAGACATTATTTTCTGTCATTTTGAAAAAAAAAATACTGACTTTATTGTAAGGAAAATATGCACTGAAAATTCTTACATAGTTTTGTTTGATTGTTCTGTTGTATTTCCTGGTTTGCAATCTCTGATGAGAACACTTTCATAGTTTTGTTTTGTTGTTCTGTTGTGATTTATGTTTGATTGTTTTGTTGTATTTCCTGGTTTGCAATATCTGATGAGAACACTTTTGTCTTGTTTGCTACCATGCACATCTTCAGAAGTACTGAAGTTTCACAAATAATTACTGCTTTGCGTGTAATTTACTTTAGTTCTATAAGGTCATATTGTTACCAGGGCCCGAAGCCGGCCTGATTTGGTTCGAGCTGCTCGAACCAAATGACACCGTTTTGTTCAAATGTTCGAACACATTCGAGTTGTTATTTGGGACTTTAACTAAAATAACTTAAATTTAGTAAAAGGCTATGTTAATAGCATAAAGTATTTCTTTAAGTAATTTGAAATAATAATGATGATTTTAAAATTAGTGAAATTATAGGAATATTTGATCTTTCACTTTAGTAAAGTAATAAAAAAAAAACTCTTGGAAGAACTTGTTAGGAACAAGGATAATAGGAAATCTCCTACTTCCAACTAGGCTTGCAAAATTAGCCTGAGTTGATCGGGTTTTAAGTTAAGTTTAAGCTATTTTTTAAAAGTTAAATTATGTTATTTTAAAATTTTAAAAATAAAGAAAAAATATATTTAATTACACTCAATCGGATTATATTGGACTTTAGATCAAGATCCATTATTATCTTTGCTCCTAACTTTTTAATTTTAGGACCAATCCTTAAAGAGTGAACTTATAGCTTAAGTGAATTACAATATATATAATTATATGCAATGTTTCTTAAAATTTTTGAAAAAGTTTGGCCTAATTTACATCATTTTTGATGCCTTGATATTAGATATGTATAAACTAAACTTAGTTCATTTGATTGGATAAATTAATTATAAAAATTAAAGAATTTAAGTGTAAAAATTAGTCCATGTTTCATAGACTAGGTTTTGATATATAAATTGAACTTAAAAAATTTAAGAGTTGAAATTTGAATTTATAAAAAAAAACCTAAAAGAATTAGGCCCTAATTCATATTTATAAATATTTTAATTTGTATCAATTTACAGTTGTCATTCACATAATTATGACAAAATAATAAAGAATATAAATTATTTTATTTTTATTTTATATAAAAATTCATTTGAGAATTATAATTTATATATTTCTCTCAATAAATAAGGAATTATAGTTTTTGCTTTTTATGAACTATTTTAAGCTTTTTAAGTCTTAAAAATTAGGAAAATTTTGATTTTGATAAAATTTTATTTTTAAGATCTTAGGATATATTTGATTGGACGTAATGGAATTTAAAAAATAAAATAAAATTGAATAGGACGTAAATGAATGTAATATTAGAAAATTGTTGTTTGGGAGGGAAGAAAAAGTTCATAATGTAATATTGTGAAATGTTGTTTGGATGAAGAGTTTATAATGTAATATAGTTTAAAGTTGTTTATCATTTTATATTCTATCATAAATCTCTTAAATCGGAGGTTTTTTTTTACTATTTAAAATAGAATGAGATGTAATATGAAACCTTCCTCTTCTATCTCGTTTTAATTATAAAACCTTCTCCTAAACGATGAAATAATTTTCCATTATATTCAATTTCGTTATAAAACCCCCCAATTAAATGGGTATGTTCATGCAATGTTTTGGGCTCTGGGTTCTGATTTAGAGATTAACGATGGCTAACATTGGATTAGATATAGCATGAACACGTTAATATAGCAATAAGAACTATAAATCTATATTAATACTAATACATAATTTACAAATTATTATTTAGCCAATAATTAAAATCATAATTGAAAAACAGTAATTATAATTTTCTCCTATGTATGAATTTATGTATGAATCACTCTAAATAAAACATATAAATTAATGTATTTTTAATAATTATAGCTTACAGTCAAATCTTAGAACTAGTTTTTCTTAGATCTGACTAAATTTAAATGATTCGTTCTAAGTTTAATTTGAACAGTTATATCACTTGAATTTTAATTGATATAACTTTTGAAATTAAACTTAGAAATTAAAATTTAAATGAAAAAAAAGTCATTTGATTTTTTTATTAGAACGACTTCGTTTTGGGAGGTTGATTTCTTGAATCCACTAACTACAAACATCACTAAACATAAATGAGCTTAGCTTTTTTTTTTGTCATCCTTAATTTAGAGTTAAACATGACATTTATGTATGTATAGTTCAACACGCATTAAGAGGGTTTCAAGCTCTTAATCAATTGAAAGGTTCTAAACGAAATGAGCTAACCAATATTTTGTTGTGAATCAAGTTCTTAAAAACCCTTTGAAACTAAAAATTCAAGCTTTAAATGAGAAGGAATATGTGAAGTATAATTTGGTAGGATAATGCTGTTATAAGCTTGCTACCAATAAGCATAGAACACATATACATGAGCCTCTTTTAGAAAGATCAAAGACCTGAGAAACAAATTTTGATGGTAACTATAAAAAGAGGAATAAATTGAAATTAATGATTCTAATACAAAGTTTCTAAATTGTGTACAAAACTATAGTTTTGGTCACACTCTATTACTCAACCTCTCATATGTTTGACCTGAAAATGATACTGTTTTTGTGTTTAGGTTAATCTGTAGATTTGTACCTAAGAAACAACACTCTATCGCTTTGGTATGTAGGTGTGGAACACTAAGTTGAAAGCCAATTTTTGCAGAAAGAACTGAACATATATGTTTTAAGAGTTGTGAGCTTGTGTGTGTGTAAGGTGTGTATGTCTAAGTAACAGGTGCAATTGGATTGAAGAGCATAAGAACAAACACAGATTCAGTTATAAGCCATATATAGTGCTGAAATGGTCAGTAACTAGAAGCAAACACCAAAGGTTTCATGGAATTGGACATAAAAAGAAAGAACACATGCTAAAAACAACTGATTGACAATTCCTAACAATTGTGAAAAACCTCGACGGGTTAATTATAAGAACATTTCAAGCACAAATTATCATTTCAATTCTTCATGCTAGCACTCCGACATTAACTCTCAAGTTCACCTTCCTCCTAGAGATGAAAGAACTTCTATTTCACCTTCCTCCTGAAATCGAATATTCAGTTATTGAAGTATAAGTTCTTATGATCAATGGATAATAAAAAATCTAAAGATGATTGTAATCTAAATCTTACCTCGTCAAGCACACATCCAATATGAGCAGTGTAGTAGCATGACTTGCAATAATAAGCAGCATGTTTTGGATTCCTCAAATTCTCACAAGCATGACAGTAATATTCATCTCGTCCTTTTTCGGTAATCGAATCCATTAAAACAAGGGGATGGACATGGCACATGCTCTTAACAATTTTTGGTATTGGAATACACTCAATATGTAGGTTGAGATTACAATCCAAACAACGATAAAAAGATGCATTGCAGTTGCACTTTTGGCCACAATGATTGCACCGAAACCATTCCCCCGTATCATTTATATCTTCAGCATTTATATCTTCAGCCACAAAGAAGAAAAGTTTGTGCTCGTGACGTTTATATTGAAAACCAGAAGTTAGGTACTTGGCACATTTTATATGAAGACCAAAATCACATTTTGCACACTCATAACCAATATTCGAAAAATGTTTGCAAGCTGCGCAAAGGAATGAACCTTTCCCCTTAAAATGGAGAGGATGTTGGGTGTGAAAGGGGTGCTGAATAGATTGCGGTTCAAGTTTGTCAGAACAGGAATCATGAAGAAAGAAATCACACACATAACAGCAATAAGTTGGGCCTGAAATTCGCAAGGAACATACTGAACAATCAACCTTGAATTTCTCAAGCATATAGGCAAATCTAAGTTTATGCTTGTGGAACAAATGAGAGATTGTAGCTTCCCTTCCATTATTATTAGACTTCTGGTAATGGTCGTCAATGGAAGAAATTGCTGAAGCACATTCTCCATCGAGAAAAAAGCGACATTTGTGACAGCAGTAACCTATACCATCTCGGTGGTAGACATGACATCCATCACATATAAATGTGCTGGAAAATGTTCCTCCTAGGATAGAAAGAGGGTGTTCATGAAGATTGTGTTCTATTTTAAGGGGTAATTCTGCACACTTCTTGTGCAAACAAATTTGACAGTATGAGCAGTCATAGCTTGTACAACTCTCCCCAAACTCTTTACATATATAGCACTCAATTATATATTCGGAATCGTTCAAAACATGATCATTGATTTTATCTTTAATCTGCATAAAAAAAGAGTTTAAGTTAATTATAACAAAAAGTCTCATAAAAATTAATATATTTATTTTATATCATAATTTAATAATTGACAAACAATTAGGATTTGTTTCTATTTAACTAATTACATCACTTTAATAAAAATCTATTATATTGTAAATTTTTTTAAAGATAGTAATACCAATAGGTTTTAGTATCGTGAATCCAAAAATTTAAATATTTTTTAAGATATTAATCTAAAAATAAAAAAGTACAAAGTATATTTATATCTATACATTTAAAGAATGAAAATATTGAATTTGATATTTATTGATGTACAGATAGAGTTGACAATTGGTTCAGTCCATTTTTTTTAATTGAGCTTAGGTCTTAGCTACCCAGGCCCAAATCGACCGACTTTTCTAAGCAAAATGATATCGTTTTATTTAAAAAAGTTTGATCTTGGGTTTACAACATTTTTATTCAATTCATTAAATAAATGACCATATTAAAGTATGGTAGTAGTTTATAGATAATTACCTGCAGGCGTTGCATCATGCAACTTGGACAAATTGGATCCTCAAACGAATCAGGGTACTTTTCATGGCTATCTTCTTTTTCATCTTCCTTTATCATGTGGGTATGCTCAATTTCATTTAACTACACAGTACGACAAGCAAAATAGATGATGAAATAATTGCATAAGAGAAAGATCTTGAAAAAAAAAAGAAAAAAATGGAGAAGTTTAGTTTTACCTCGCTTGATAATACACATTCAATGTGAGCTGTGAAAATATGGCCGGTATTAGCACATTGTTTATATGAATAAGCATGAAATCTTGGATTCCTCTTGTTCTCACAAGTATAAGTGTATAACAATAATACTGATCTTTAGATTCGTCAATGTCATCCTCTCTTAATGGATTCATGAGAGTTAGAGGATGAATGTGATAATCATGCTTCACTTCTTTTGGAATTCCAATGCATTTCATGTGAAAATATGAGTTGCACTCGAAACAAGTGTAGAATGATCCCATGCACTTCTTCCTACAAATGTTACATTGAAATTCTGAATCATATAACCGATCTGGAGCCACAAAGTAATAGAGGTCGTGTTGGTGGTACTCTTTATTCTTGAGTGCAGATGCTACCCCCAAACTATTCATGGCACATTGGGGATCAAGGACAAAGGAAGGGCACCAATAACATCGGTAACTCTGCACATAAAACTGATGTCTCCGACAGGCACTACAGTGTCCTTCAACAGAAGCTTGGAGGTAAAGCTTATGAAAATGGTGATACGGGTGTTGTATTATATGTGGCATTTCTGCACAAGATTTATGCAAATATACTGAACATTCAAGGCAACCGTAACTTGGGCCTGAAAGTTTCAATTTGCATCCTTTGCATTCTAGTCTTGTACATTCTAGACCACAGCCAGGACTATAATTGAAGAAACTTAACTTATGTAGATTGTGGTTAAAAAAGCTAATTTGAATCTTCGCCTCATACCCAATTGATCTTTGAATCGTGATATCTCTGAGAAAAGCACATTTGAAATCAATTTTGAAGCCGCATGCTTTGCAAGTTGCCATAAAAGATGCAGATAAATCTCTGCACTGATCACATATGAACACTCCACAATCATATTCAATAGAAAATGGATGATGCGAGTGGCAAGGGTGTTGTACTTTACATTCTTGATGGGTAATTTCGACGCATCTCTTATGAAGGTAGTAATCACAGCGAAAGCAACCATATGTTAGATCCAATAGTTCCCTGTCGCATAGCATGCAACTATTAGGAGAAAAAGGCGGTTTCTTTCTGGATCTGGAATTGAAGAGGAACAGCGTATGATGATGACTGTCATGGGAAATCTGAGCTTTTGTATCTGGAGAAAGTAATGTTGTGATTTGCTGGAGGTCACCGTTATCTGGTGAAAGAGCGCATTTGGAATCAATTTTAAAGCCGCAATCTTTGCAAGTTGCCATAAAAGAGGTAACAGATAAATCTCTGCACTGATCACAGATGAACACCTCACAATCATATTCAATTGAAAATGGATGATGCGAGTGGCAAGGGTGTTGTACTTTACATTCTTGTTGGGTAATTTCGACGCATCTCTTATGAAGGTAGTAATCACAGCAAAAGCAACCGTATGTTAGATCCAATAGTTCCCCACCGCATAGCTTGCAACTATTAGGAGCAAAAGGCTGTAACCGTCTGGAGCTGGAATTGAAGAGCAACAGCGTATGATGATGACTGTCATGGAAAATCTGAGATTTTGTATCTGGAGAAAGTAATGTTGTGATTTGTTGGAGGTTATCGTTATCTGGTGAAAGAGCACATTTGGAATCCAGATTCAACCCACACTCGGCGCATTCATAATAATTAGAAGTTGATATGATATCCCTGCAACCATCACAAATAGGCGTCTTTTTATTCAAATGTGATAGTTCATCAGCTAGCTGAACAAGAAGGGTGAGAGGATGATCATGTTGCAAGTGTAAAGGATGAGCTCGTATCTCACGAGGTAAAGAAGCACAGAATTTGTGAACCCAGACACCATCACACATTTCACAGAAAT
>JAOSBM010000205.1:34256171-34272334 GCA_027568955.1 Erythroxylum tenue | reverse complement strand
ATATGGTCAAGTAATGCTAAATCTCTCCGGATGTTGCGTTTCAGCGGACTCTCGATGTTATTGTTGCACCGGTTGCTTTGTTTCGGCTCTCTGCAGCATTTTAGATTGTAGCCATTAAAGCTGCAATCTGAGACCAAAGAGCATGGTTCATGTTTGCATCAGATTTTCCACTTTATAAAAAGTGAAATAAACTCCAAATTTTCTTTGGAGATGTGTTCTACAACACGAGGCTTGTCTTCCTTCTAAATAAAGTAATATATTGACTAAGTATAGTAGGAGTTACTTAGCTGTAAAGAAATACATCCTTTAATAAAGTTTAGATAACTTCAGCTTTATGATCGATTGATTTATCGTATAGGGCATGTTTCAGTGCAAAAAGTGGCGAATTCCAGGTGTTGAGTTGACTCTGGTGATGGCAAACCTGTTCGATCTTAGGTTCGGGAGGGTCGACTCGAGTAAATGATCTAAATCAATTTGATCAAACATTGCGGATCATATTTCAAATGGTTCTTTTTTTTCTTTTCCTTTTAAGTCTTCTTTTGCTCTTTATTTCTGGTATGAGTAGACATTTGGATTGCCTGTTCATGAATCTGTCTCTTTTATCAACAAACTTTAGGTGTTGTAGGTTAACCTTCCAGTTCTTATCCGCGACAGAAAAGGGGAAAAGAAAAAAGGAGTTCATGAACACTGTTACAATGCGTAAGGTTACAGTTTGCTTAGTCATTAGCTACTCATTTTTTCTTTTGGATAAGTGATATATAGTTACCTTTAGCTTTAAAAACTTATTAATTTTTAAAATTTTCGAAAAATCTCTTTGTAGTTTTTAATTTTCTACAAAAATATCTTATGCTATATTTCAATTAAAAGATAATGACAAATACACGCGATATGAATGTCGTATTTAGATCAGTCAAATACAGTTTACACGACGATTCAATCCAACTCTTAAATTCAAGCCAAACTAATTAAATTATCCTCAAATTGATAATTTATTATAACCATCTTAAATTATTAATTTAAATAGAGTTTAATTGATTTGAGTTAAGATTAAGAGATAAGTTGGATTATCGTAATATTAATATTTGATTAGTTCATTATTAACCGAAATTTAAGAGAAGGTTTTATTTAAAAATTCTAAAAATTTAAGAGTTTTTTATATTTTCAAAATTAGAGATTTTTTCTAAAATGTATTTAAGTCATTATCTTTTACTTTTTCTTCTTTTGTTTGAAGAGTCATTGTGAGAGAAGAAGAAAGGAAAATGTAAAAGAACGCATTTAACCAGAAAGGAAACATATTTTAATGTAAGAAAACATTATGAACAGTTAGAGGATAAGGTAGAAGAAAAATTGGGTGCATGCATGAAGAAGGATCAGAATGGTCAAAACAGCACGTATGACAGTTTCAGCTATTCAAACGAAGACCCCATGTCAAAAAACCCACCATTCATGGCCTAAACCTAGGCATGCATATCTCATTTTAGCTGTCTCGATATGATGAAGTTTTATGTGATCTTCATCTTCTTCCTATCCTTAATTTCATCTTTTCTAATAAAGAATAAGGTTGGTAAGGGTTTGAGCCAGATTCACGTGTCTTATGATCCAAGATTGGTTCAAATTTGACTTAAAACTTAACCAGAACTAGGTCAAACAACTCACATTTAACATCGAACTTTAACCTAAAAAGTTTCGTTTTAGTTAAACAGTTCGATGTTTTGGTTCAGAAGATAAACCCATTTTCTTATCAGAAACGAAAGTGATGTGTGGCACCATTAAAATGGCAAGCAAGGGAAGATACACGATGGCAAGAGATATCAAAGATCACCATCATTCGATGCTACGAATAGTATTTAATGGTTGAAGATATTATCTTTGTAATGTGGTTATTACTTATTAGTAATAGAGACGACAAGAAGCCAGATCCGGACTTCAACTCAATTGGTTTATACTACCAAAGAAGATATGCCCATGTACCAACCTTTGAATATAGCTAGTTGCTTCGATAGATTTAAAAAGAATTTATAAATGCACACACACATGGTGTTTCTACTTATTCAACGATCTGTACTTGAGATTCTTATCAGGATATGATCGCAAGGAGGCTCTGAATATTGGTGTAATCGTGCCAAATTTTCTTTCTGGAAGACCCAAGAATCTTATCCTCTCTATATATATTAGGTTTGACAAGTTCGAGTTAGGTCTTCTTGGATCCGTAGGCAATCGAAAATCTAATCCAGGTTCAAGCAAAATAACATTGTCTTGATTATAAGTTTTTTAGTGACCGTTTGGATGAATTTTTAAAAAATTAATAAGTATTTTTTTATCACAAAAGTTTTTTTTTAAATGGGTGTTTGACTGTAAAATAAAAAAGTGCTTCTTTAATATATGTGATTTTTTTGGTAGCCAAAATACAACTTTTTAAGAAGTTCAAATTTGGAACTTCTCAAAAAATCGCTTTTTCAGGTAGATTTTTTAGATTAATTAATGAGCCCATTTTTAGTCATTTTTGTCTTTATATTTTACACATAATTCCCACAATATCCACAAACTCATCTTCCCGTTTATTATGTATTTAACTATTTACTCAACTTGAATATTTATTTTGGGATTTATATAATATTATTTGACTTTTTTATATGTTTTAATATTTATTTTCGATATTAGTTTACTTATATTATAATCTATATAAAAGATTTGGTTAGATATATTTTCATTTATGTTTTGTATGGTTTAAAATTATATAATAATCAATATATTGTACTTTACATATTGTTTAATATATTTTAAATAATTTTTATATACATAAATAATTTTTATTACAAAATAATATATAGTTAAAATTAAAAGTGCTTTTTATTTTTATGTTGCCAAACAGTGTACTATATTAAGTTCTTTCAAAACAATTCTTTTTTAAATGACAGCCAAATAATCAACTGACTTTTTTTTAAAAAAATTTCTCAAAAAAGATCTACAGAAAAATAAAATTCTAATGACAGAAGCTCTAGTGACATAAGCTCAACCAAACAAAAGCTTAATTATATAGAGTCATTTTAGTTATAAGTTCTCTAACTATTAAACAAACTGATTTGGATTAGACTGGGATAATCTTTCAATCTTAAATTTAGCCCAAATTTAGTTAACTCCAATTTGGAACTTCCAACTTTGAATCGTACTTAATCAAGTTAGGTCACATTGTCAACCCTACCTACCATATATATGTATCACAGCTTGATACATGTTCGAATTCATTTCCATGAGAGTTTTCTCGAGGAATCCCTTTTTTCCTTTTTCTTTTTTGTTTGGTGATGTTTGCTTTTGAAGATGAACATGGTTATCATGAGGCCATTGACCATATGCATTGATTCACAAATTAGTCATATGTGGCACAGGACAAACCGCGTACTCAATTTCTCAGTAATTGATAATATTAAATTCGAGTCATATAAAATTTCGGAAATTATGATAAAAATACAATAAATATACTGAATACAACAGAATTATGTTATATTCAAAACAAAAATTTATTTCCACAAATATGTAAAATATTTTTGTCATCAATAGTTACAAAATTTCAGGAAATGTATATAACAAAGATCGAACAAGAGACCCAATTATTAAATTGTGATGATAAGCTTTTGGAGAGCCAGAGAGATACCATTAGAGGTACACTTTATAAATGGTCTTTGGTCACTATAATGACATTCATTGAAAGCTAAAAAGATTGAAAATTTAGTGATGACAATATGTTGGATCAAGGTTAGACCTGAAAAGACCTGAGACCCACATTATGAGCTAAAGTTCCACCTGCGATTAAGTTTGAGTTTGTTAATTTAAATTTTGAAAATAACAATGTCGATACGGGAAGCATTTTCGTGGTTGAAAGACAAACAGATTGACCAGGTTATTATGGAATCAGATTGCTTGCTGGTGATTCAAGCTATTAATTCTTCTTCTTCAAGTTATTCAGAGATCGGATTGTTGGCGTTTGATTGTCAAATGCTTAAGTGACAATTCCTTCTTTATCCTTTCAATGGACGCATAAGAGTACTAATAAGGCAGCTCATTTCTTAATAAGGGTAGCCTTATCTCATGCACACTATCATATTTGGGACACTAGTCCTCCTTCTTTACATTCTATTTTATTGCTTGATCAATCCTTTTGTAATATTGATGATAGGGAAAGGCTCGTAGGATCCGGGTGTATGGGGTAAGCCTGTCGGCTTGGGTTAGATCTGTAACCTTTCCACATTATCAATTTTGGTTTTCGTCAAACAAAAAAATAATGTTTAAATTTGATATATTCAGACTTCGGACTAAATTAGGTCACATATTTTGTACTTTAAAGAAAACAAAATCTATACTACGTGTGTAGTATTTATAACTAACACACAAATTGTCCCATATGCCTACTAATTTAAAAGTTATAAATTCAAGTTATGGTAAAAATGATTAAGTTGATTTAGTTTTAGTAATTTAAAGAGATGATTGATTAAGAGCAAAGATACACTAAAATTTACAAGTATTAATTATACTGAATTTATCACTCATTTGTTAAATAAATCATAATTTATAAATTTTCCAAAAAAAAAGTCACTAGGCCTAGTAGTGTTGGACCTAAGGTTTATTTAAGATGAATTTAAGTAATTTGGGCTTTTGAGTATAGCAAACATGGATTACTTGAAGGTTATAGGACTTAATGGGTTAGTGTGCCTCGTGAGTTTGAAATTGGGCTTGTTGATACTTAACATGGTTGGCGGTGATGGGTAGTCCAATAATGGGCATTCACATTCTATGAAATATATGTTTTTTTAAAAATTTTCATAGAAAATTTCCTCTTTAGTTTATTTTTTACCGTAAAATTAAAATTTTACTTCTTTTACTTAAAATTCAACTAATTTATCCAACTTGTTGTATTTACCATTGGAGTATTGTAATTATATTGGTTGCTAATTAAGGGATTGTTTGGTAGTGCTCTCTACGGAGTGGTCGAGTTGGTAGAGTGGGAGGCATGGAGCCAACAGGTCATGTAGTCAAATCCCCCTGTTTACGCTCTCTCAATCGAGCCTTTCGTACAGGGCTTGCTTATTACAGAGTATCCAGTTGGTGTGATTTACAGATTATTGCATCAATCTAGAGATTTATGCAGTACACATCTAAAGGATAGCAACTGTAGATTCCTCCGTTTCAAAAAAAAGAAGAAGGATTATTTGATGGTATTTGTTTAATTTTTGATGTTATACTTTCATTATTGATAATAATTAAATATCATATAACATTTAAATACTAAATTAAATAATTAAATAATTTTATTTTAAATCTCTAATATAATATTTGTTAACAAAATAATAGTAAACATGTATTACATTTTATTAAAATTAATAATTTAATATGTGAAATTTTATTTATAAATTAATATTTATTTTAACTATAAAACTAATCTTTATTTGAAATTTCTGTATTTAAGATATTTTAAATTTAAACTATTTTATTAGATTAAAATTAAAATTAATTAAAAATGTAAATTATATCAATCATATTTTTATTATTTAATAATATTGAATAACTAAATGTCATATATTCAGTTGATGGTAAATTAAATTATAAAAAATGAGAACAAAATTTAACATTTTAAATAAATTATAAAAACTGAAAAATTAAAAAATAAAAAATAAAATAGAAATCATAAAATAAAAAACATATTTTCCCTAAATTTTATAATAAAAACAAAAATAGAAAAATAGAAACAAAGAGATCCTAATAAAATCATTTTGTAACACTTATTTCCCAAACTTCCAACTAGATTTTGATTCCTAAAATCATACCATAGCCTATGTGCTTAACTCAAACTCAATCCACAAATGTATTGTTAGCTAGTGGAGTCTTTTTTTTTTTTTGTTGGTATATAGTAAAAGATCATGTACGATTCCTTTTGGTTGGTACTTGAGAAATGAACACATCTAAACTACTTATCATCAACACAGCCTAAGGAAACACTTTCTTTCTTTACGAATCCAAAACTTTATTCTTTCAATATTTTCAAGATCTTGGCTTTCTAAAGCAAGATTGCATGGACTCCGACTGCATACACTTTCGACAAGTCAAATTCGTTTTTATCTTCAAAAGTTTAAAAGAAAGAACTATTAAAAGGAGGATGTTCTTCACTTTTATAGAAACACCAAGTGTGCGTGTGGAGCTAGATTCTTGAAAAAGCGGCAATAATAATGATGAGACAAGCTATGGACATTTCATAAATGAACCTTCCAAGTTGTTAGGAAGGACCATTTGGAAAATGAATCTTCAACATTTTGCAAAATGAGAAGTACCATTTCAAAATGTTGGTATGTGCATAGATAAAGGACCACTCTATATTGTCATTACTACCATGGAAAGTTAGGTTTGGTAGTTACTCTTCTCTCATTGGTAAGTATAAACCACTATTTCTTAAGGTTGGCCAAAATTTATTTTGATCGGGACAACTCGAAATGTGACCTCTAACCAATTTAAGATAAAATGATATCGTTGTATCAAAATTTTAAAGATGACAGATTTTAAAATGTTATAATTTTTTGAATTTTTTGAATTTAATACTAAACCTTTTAAAATTTTTAATTAAGTAACTAATATTCTAAAACCTAATAACTTGGTTCAAAATTCTAGTTCTGTGGAACCACCTTTGACCAATTGATGAACCCTTAGGCATCGATATGGACCAATATTTATTTGATATGAATTATGAGTTGGGTCATGGGTTGTGTTTTAGTTCACGTGGATGCTTATACATCCATTAATTTTTTACGGGGACGCATATATATCATTTTTTTTGTTGCCCACGAGGTGTCTTAGGGTGGGTTCCAACTATGGGGAGGTACCTTTAAGTCATCAACACCCAGACTAATCTCCGCTCGAGCCGGGTAGGTCTCTTATGGGAGACAAAGCTCTGGCTCCAAATTTTAAATGGCTGCATATATGAGGAGGGTTCGAACCCGCGATCTCACTTAAGCTAGGAGAGTCCCTTAAGCCAGGACGCGTATATATCATTGTTAAAGGTGATTCTAATCCTATTAGCAAAATATTAACAAAATTAACATTTTAAATTGAATTGCTAATGTTTTAAAAAATTAGTCATTTAATTAAAAATTTTAAAAAGTTTAGGACTAAATTAAAAAAGTTCAAAAAAATGGTATATCAATTTAATCTTTAATTATTAAACAGAAAAATATTATTTTATCTGAACCGAAATGCTTTTTAGTTTTATTCCTTCCGTAGTTCTTAAGAATTCAGAAATGCTTGTAAATTGTTTTTTGGAGGAAAAACGAAACAAAAACCGATAACAAAAACACAAGCACACGTCTAACGAGTGGTACAAAATGCCTAACTTGTCTTGGTGTAGCTTATGGAGTACAGGTAATGGAGGAGCTTGTAGGAAATGAACGCCAGGAGCTGCCAAGCCTACGAGGTGAGCCAGAGTATCAGCGCATTGGTTTCCTTCGTGGTGTACGTGCTAAATGTGCACCTTCCAATCTCGGTGAAGTAGCTCGCGGGTACCTGTCAACTAAAAATTATGTCTGTTAGACCCTGTATAGGAAGAAGAAAGTAGATTAATAACCTCCAAGGAGCCACTTCAAGAATGAGGCGGCGGAATCCCATCTACCATGCCATGTTAAGGCCCGAGTGGACTCCTCATAGTTTTGCTGTGAGGGACATGTCCTGTCCAATGTGATGTAAAAAGGCTCCACACCAGGTTTCGGTCCAATCTTGAAATAAGCCTCCCACGGACGCGACAGACAAGCCTGGCTTAACAGCTCCGTTAGTGTTGAGTTTAAGCCAGCTTGCCAGCGGTTTGGACTAGCCCACCGGACCACCCCTCGGAAGCTGCGGAGAGAAGACACGTTGTTCAACAGTCCGTGCCTGCTTTATCCAGCCTATATAAGCCGCCACTGCTCGATGACCGTGTTCTGGCTACTCAAAATCAGCTTCAAAAATGCTTTTATTATGCCATGTCCAGAGCATCCAGCAGGCAACACCGAAAAAAGTAGGTCAGTCCTCAGGCAGAGCCTAGGAGGGGGGCCTGATATTGGACTGGACCCACGTCTCCAAGTCCTGTTGGAAGTACTCCGGATGGAGCCCTCCCCGGGGAAATTGGTTCCAGAAAGCGGTTACCCGCGAATAGTCGCGCATGACGTGAAGGGTGGACTCCTCCTGTCCACAAAAAAGGCACCTGCTATCCTCGACGACATGATGCGCCACACGTTGTTGGTTCGTCAGGAGCTTGTTTTTTGTCAGGAGCCAGAGGAAGGAACGGATTTGGTGGGGCCCCGCCCACTTCCAAATGGCCTCCCAGAGAGTCACCTGGGGATCCGGACCTTGGCCATCTATGAATTCATAGGCCGAAGCGACTGAAAAACGTTCATGTCCGGTGTGAGCCCAGCGTATGGTGTCAGCAGAAAGGGCCTCGGTGTCTATGGATAAAGTGGCAATTTGCAAACACACGTCCTCAGGGAGGTAATGCTTGAAAGTATGCCACTTCCAGTGCCCGTCATTAGTCTAATAAGCCGCCACTTTGTTGTGAAAGATCGCCTCCGGGATTGGGGAGGTGGCCACAGCTTGAAGAGGACCCCATTCAGTCCAGAAAGAGATGTGTCGACCATTACCCAGGCCCCAGGAGATACCCTGGCAGACAGTGTGCCAGTTCGCGGCGATACCTCTCCAAAGAGTCGAGGCCCCATTGCGGTCTATTGTCTGAGGTATGTGATATGGAGCCAGGCGGTACTTAGCTCGTAAAATATGGAACCAAAGAGCATCAGTGTCGGTAATCAAAGCCCATCCCAACTTCGTAAGCAGGGCGTCGTTAGAAACCCGAATCTTCTTTATGCCGAGACCCCCTGCGTGTTTAGGCTTACACACTAAATCCCAATTCAAGAGAGACATTTTTCAACGTTCAGTAGTGGATCTCCATAGAAAATTACGCATAATGCGTTCCAGATCATCACAGAGGCCTCTCGGGAGCCTAACTGTCTGCATCGTAAAAATGGAGAGGGTCGAGATCACTGACTGGGTTAGGGTAACGCGCCTTGCGAAAGACAAGTTTTGGGCCCGCCAGTCGACTAGTTTTTGTTGAGCTTGGTCAAGAATATATTGATACGTATGACGTGTGGACCGCTCGCGCAATAAGGGCATACCAAGGTATTTACCCAGGTTGTTCGTGCTGGAAATGGCTAAAGTGTGACTGAGGCGTCGCGTCGTGGCCGTAGGGACGTTATCGGAGAAAAAATCTTGGTTTTGGTTCGGTTAACCTTCTGCCCTGAGGCCGTGCAGAACACCTCAAGAGTACGGGCGACCACGGAAGTCTGGGAGTCAGTAGCTTCTACGAACAGGACCAGGTCATTCGCAAAAAAAAGGTGAGATAAGGGAGGACCGATAGGACTTAATTTGAGCAGATGCCAGTTGCCATGGGCCACCTCCTTAGAAATGAGATGTCCTAGCCGTTCCAGGCATAGGACAAATAGGTACGGCGATAGAGGATCGCCCTGACGGATCCCGCAAGTAGGGGTGAAGGGTTCCAATAAAGTACCCTGCCAAGCCACCTGCATAGAGACCATCGACACACAACGCATAATGACGCTGATCAGAGGATCCAGAATGCCAATATCGATCAAAGTACTCTGAATAAAATTCCAGCAAAGCCGGTCATAGGCTTTCTACAGATCCACTTTGATCGCAAAGTACCCCGTCCAGCCTGTCTTCTTTCTCGTCGAGTGGATAGCTTCCTGGGAGATGATAATATTGTCCGTGATGTGGCGACCCGGGATGAAACTACAATGGTTCTCCTGAACGAGAGAGTCAAGGTGAGGCTTGAAACGATTAACGATGACTTTGGAGAGAATTTTGTAAGACACGTTGCACAGGCTGATCGGTCTGAATTGGATAATATTAGTTGGGGAGGGAGTCTTGGGGATAAGGACCAGTATGGTCTGATTGAGCTTCGGTTCCCATTTGTCCCTACTAAACACCGCTTGAAGATACTCAGTCATTTGGGGGCCAATCCGCCCCCCATTACTTTTGATAAAAGAGGACATTGTAACTATTGATCCCAGGTGCTTTGTTCGGGTTTATTCTAAAAAGGGTATTTTTAACTTCCAGGAGGTGGATAGGCCGGGACAGATCCTGCGTACTGCCCGGAGAAAGAGCAGGGAAGGTACCAGAAAGCGAGAAAACGGTTAGAGAATCTGGATTTTGGGTGTAGAGCTGAGTAAAATACTCTTTGGCTAACTGACTTAAGTGGTCTGGGTCAGTGACTACATTCCCCTGGGTGTCCTGGAGACTCACTATCCGCAGTTTCTGATGTTTGGACTTCGTCAGAGTGTGGTAGTATTTAGTATTATGATCATCCTGCGATATCCATTCACAGCGAGCCTTCTGATGCCAAAAAATTTCCTCTTCACTTAACACCTACAGAAGATCCCCGTTTAACTTGTCCTCCAATGCTAACAAGTCCTCGCGAGAATCTTGAGTTAGGGCTCGTTGGATACCCTGTAATTTACCTAGCAGGCGTTTCTTTCAAAAGAAAATATTCCCAAAATCCTAAGAATTCCATTGTTGAAGGTGGATAGCCAAGTTAGCAAGATTCTTATGGATGGACTCCGTGGCTAGATCCCAATGAGCCTCGATGACTTCATCAAAAGCTGGGTGAATTAGCCAAACATTTTGAAAATGAAACGAAGAGGAGCGTAATGGGGGGAAAACTCTGGAAGAAATTGAATGCACAGAGGATGATGGTCCGAACCGAGAAAAGGAAGATGGAGATTGGTCGTGGTCGGGAAAAGGAGAAGCCACTCGGTTGACCCAAAAACCCGATCTAGCCTAGCTTAGACCGAGCCCTAATTCCAAGTGAATTTGGAGCCAACATAAAATGCTTGTAAATTTTAATTGTAGCTATCTTTAAAAGCGACCTTTGTGGTCCAATTTAAATCTCAAAAAGACAGATATTATATGATTGTTGTGTGTAGAAGATTTTGGGTTAGGGTTGGCTCCAAGATAGAATAGGACTATGATGATATAGAGAAAGCTATTGCCTAACCCCACCATAAAATTATTCCAATTGTTAACCACCCTAACCACCTTTCACTAATCATATGATAGTCACTACCAACTAGTCTACACTTTTGATTTGTCGATACAATTAGTCTCTTATTTTAGCCTCTAGCTTGACCCAAAATTTTATATTCAAATTTAAGCATTGATTTAAAGTTTGATCAAATTTGAAGATTTTTACGTGAATTTAAAATCATTTGAGTTTTAGATAATCAGAAATACTTGTAGATTTTTTTTTGGTCATCAATACTTGTAGATTTTAATTGTAGCTCTCTTTAAAAGCGACCTTTGTGGTCCAATTTAGATCCCAGAAAGACAGATATTATACGATTGTTGTGTATAAAAGATTTTGGGTTAGGGTTGGCTCCAAGATAGAATAGGACCATGCTGATATAGAGAAAGCTATTGCCTAACCCCACCATAAAATTATTCCAATTGCTAGGCAACCACCCTAACCACCTTTCACTAATCATATGATAGTCACTATCAACTAGTCTACACTTTCGATTTGTTGATACAATTAGTCTCTTATTTTAGCCTCGAGCTTGACCCAAAATTTTATATTCAAATTTAAGCATTGATTTAAAGTTCGATCAAATTTGAAGATTTTTACGTGAACTTAAAATCGTTTGAGTTTTAGATAATCAGAAATACTTGTAGATTTTAATTGTAACTCTCTTTAAAAGCAACCTTTGTGGTCCAATTTAGATCCCAGAAAGACAGATATTATATGATTGTTGTGTGCAGAAGATTTTGTGTTAGGCTTGGCTCCAGGATAGAATAGGACCCATGATGATATAGAGAAAGCTATTGCCTAACCCCACCATAAAATTATTCCAATCTCACTATCAACTATTCTACACTTCTGAATTGTCAATACGATTAGTCTCTTTTTTACATTCCAGCCTGACCCAAAATTTTATATTCAAATTTGAGCAATGATTTAAAGTTCGATCAAATTTGAAGATTTTTACCTGAGTTTGAGATCGTTTGAGTTTTGGTCAAGGTTGACAAAGTATTTTTTATTTTTAAAAATAATAAATGATATCGTTTTAGTTTAAAATTTTAAATTTTGGACTTCGAGCCCTAATCTGACTCAAATTCTATTTAAAAAAAGGTATAAATTTTACCAAATTTCAGTCTCAGTCAGGATAATTTTTATCATTCCTATTTTCAAGATGTCCTTTGTAATTATGAATCTAAACATCAGATTATGGTAGTAAAAACCTAAAGCCATTCTAAAATTTGGTTAACTCGAGAAGACCTATTAACTTCAAACTAGGTAGATAATTAGCCATTCCTACTTTTGAGCTGTCCCTTGTAACTATGGCTATGAACATCAGATTACGGTACTAACAACATACCAGGATTTCCTTTTCTTGCCAATGTTAGTAGACAACTTGTTAAAAGGAATGCCAATCATTTGCTTGCTTCAGTTTTGATTTGAACCAGATCTGTTAACTTAGCGTTTAGGACATTCATCACGTTTAGGACATTAACTTAGCGTTTAGTACTAACAACATCTAAGTCACAATTCGTCAGACAGAACACTGGGGAAAGTCGTGATAAAGTTAGTTTCTCATTCAAGAACTTGAGAGAACGATATATCAATTGCTTAAATTGCATGTGGTTCAAGTCACTTCATGGTAGTAATGGCAGGTGGTCCGAATCCGGACTAGCTTAAATGATCCAACCATCACTTTAAAACAATATCATTTTGAAAAATTTAGCTAAAACAACATTGTTTTTGTATGGTTTGAACGATTTTAGGTTCAGATTTGAGCTATGTGGTTCGAGGGTTCGAGCACGGTAGAGTTTTGAATTTTGTTTAGGCCACGCCCTAGATGAGCTCGACTTGGTCTAATCCATTGTCATTTTTTTTTTGTTACAAAGGAGAGAAAATTAAAACTATCTCATAAAAAAAATACCACAAGCATCAGCTCAGATAATCAAAGAGAGGGCGTCAGGAATCTCCTCCCAAACTTGAAAAGTGGACGAAATGTCGTGAGCTAATTTAACCAGACAATCTACTGTAAAATTACCTTCACGAAATACATGCCTAATAGAACAAAGCCAATTCTTAGCAAATAAAGCTTGAATATCCATAATCAGAACAGATAGGGGATGGGAAAAGAGAACACCATAAGTCACCATCCTCACTGCCTCCATGCTATCCGATTCTACCTCCACCTAGCGAAAACTATGATCTTATGCAAAAATCAATCCATCGTGAATGGACCATAGCTTCCCCACTAAGATAGTCGAAACACCAAGTCGAAACGAATACCCCCTAGCCAATGACTAAAAAAATCACGCAACAATCCTCCACTGCTGATTATCCTAGAATTAACAATAGAACTGAACCCATTGTCATATTTACTTCGTGCTCTCTTGCTCCCGTTCATTCCTGTTCATTTGTTCTGGTGTGATTTGAAGTTATTGAGACATTTTTTTACGGGGATAACAAATTATACAATTTCTAATCTTTTAGAATTTTTTTAATTTAGTACTAAACTTTTTAAATGTTTCCGTTAAGATCTTAAAATTTTAAAATTTAAGATCCTAACGATGTTATTTTAGAATGAGTCAAATAAACTCGAACTAAACTTGAACTCAATAATTTGAACTTGACGATCTTCGATTGAATCTCAAGCTACCTTATGAGAGGGTCGGGTCGGATCAAACCAATTCAGAGACAATGCAGTCTAGCGTATCCCATTGTCATGTCTAATGTTAACAAGTGATATCTAAGCTTTAGTAATGAATCAAGCCATGTGGAGCAGAATATTGCAGTAAAGTTCCAGCTGAGTGATACACACCATGAAAAGAATCGTCTGCCGACACATATCTCCTATGAGAATTTGCAATTTATCTCTGAAATTTCTTTATCACCCCAGCAATTGGTCATTGTCATGGACCAGTTCATCTTCCTCTTTACTCTGTAGTCCTTTTAAGATGGTGACTCAACACTCAACTATGGTTCAGATATATTCTTGCTTTTCTTTATTTTGTTAAATTCTAATGTTTTGAAAAATAGACGAGAGTTAAACCAGTAAATCAAAAAGTTTAAAGTTTAAAAGATTCAATCGATATCATCAGACCGTCCTAAAATTAGTTAAAGATTGAATTAAATTTAAATTTTTAAAATATGATTGAAGAAAACCATTCTTACACGTCAAAGAATTTGAAGTTTAATTGAAAATGAAAACTAATTTATTTATTAAAATTGATTAATTTATGAAATTGACTGATGAATTAATAAACTAGTTGGTTTTTAACAATAAAGATTATTAAATTAAATCAAGTCAAAAAATTAAAATACTGAACTGAAGAGTCTAACTCGTTCAAAATTTTTACAATTGAATCAGTTGGATTATTTAATCATTATTAAATTCGCTAAGATCTTATGCAGTACCACATTGTTTTTATTTCAATTTTATATTTTAAAAATTGTCAATTACTCTTCTATAATATAATTTAGTTATCGCACAATTATAACCAAGTAATTATCCTTTTCTTCATCAAATAAAAGATCTAACATTCTATAGTTCTTCCTGCAAATTGCATTAAAAGAGTGGCTCTTGTTTCGTTTCGTCATCTGAATCCAATCTCTGAGGAATCTGACTCGTTTGCATGGCAAAGAAAAAGGTGGAAAAAAGAGGTTCCTAGTTGATTGCTGTTTTGGTTCACAGGTTTAGCATCTCTGCCTTTTCAATGTTCAATCTCAAGATTCTTGTAATGTCAGTAAATTAAAGTGTCTCAGGAAAGTGACAATTCAGAAGGTAAATACTAAATATCATTGGCAAGGATTGAAAAGGTAAGAAACCTGACAATTTCCTGACAGATAACTCTGAACAAAACACTGAAACCATCCTGTCAAATATCAAGCTTACAGGGAAACTTTGTCGAGAAAAATACCTGAACCTGACATTTAATCTCAATCCTAATCCCATTTGGAAAACCTGAAGAACATCCTGAGCTGACTCTACGGTTACATGTACGAATCTAGCATCCAAAAACAATGTCATGCCAGAGAGCTAAAAAGCTTTTGGAATTTTGTTTCTAACCAACAATTACGAAAGTACGAAACTGTCATTCCAGAGAACTAACGCTGCAAATCCTCCTTTCTGTCTTCGCAGTTTGTCCGTTATCTTCTAAATTCTTGCTTCTTTTTCTTGTCATTAATTTTCCTGGAAAGTTGTGATTAAGAAAAGAAGATAAAAAACACAAAAATGATCAACTTTTCTTTGAAACTGATTCCTTTTCTTCTCTGCAGGGACTTTGGTCCTGTCAAATTTTGTGGTTCGAAATAGACTTGTCAGAGCTTGTGCCACCTCCTCTTAGCATCTGTATGGATTCTCCAACTGGCTCCACTCAATTAGCTCAACCCACCACCTTCTCTTCCATTTATAGGCACTTCACTTCAGGCAGTTCATTCCATAGCGGAAACCTCAGTTTCAAGTTTCAACTAAGAACTGTTCTCATTTCTACTTTTCCGGCTATGTCGTCGTCTTGGACAGCAAAAGAGAACAAGCTGTTTGAAAAAGCTTTAGCTTTGTACGACAAGGATACACCAGATAGGTGGGCAAATATAGCCAAAGCTGTTGGTGGGAAATCAGCAGAAGAAGTGAAGAGACATTATGAACTGTTGATTGAAGATCTTAAGCATATTGAGTCTGGTCGTATTCCAATACCAAATTACAGGTGCAGAAACTGAAGCTATCATCGCTCAAAAGAAGAAGATAAGGTAACTTCAGTTCAGTTTTTTTTTTTAAATTTTAAAACAGAACTCTAAACATTACAATTCCATTGTTAAAGGGTATCAAACCAGAGTACCAGACAACACTTCATGCATGCATGGGATTTTAGTTCTATCTCAATTCCTTTATCTGATAAAAGTTTCCGCTAAATTTATCACAGGTTTCTACTTGCAGATTCCATGGAGGAACCTGAAGCTGAGACGCAACCATTATAAAACTATCCAATCGTCATCTCAAGTCAAATTTGTGAAGAATATGTATTGATATGTGAAGAAATCTGTGTCCCTCTGTAATCCTTAATTGAAATCAGGATTC
>JAOSBM010000205.1:34232305-34246278 GCA_027568955.1 Erythroxylum tenue | reverse complement strand
CATAGCTATTCTGGGTTTGGTTTCTAACCAAACATAGGATTAGTAATATGTTAGGAATAGCTATAGAATAGAATAGCGATTCCAGCGTACCAAACAGGCCGTTAGTTGTTTGATTACTAGTAATAGATAAAATAGGATATGCCAAAAATAGAATGAACCTAAACAATAAGTCAATCTTGGATTTTAATTTCTAAAAGAGTGCGGGCATAAAGAATAAGGGATAAAAGATATTATTAAAATATTATCAAGATATTATCATTAAAATTATCTATTACGATCTTTTATATTAATTTTTTTAATAATTATTTTATTTTTATTCACACTTTTATTCTTATCATAAAAATCATTCATAATTATTTAAAAATTAATAATTTTATAAATTATTGAATTTTTATTAATTATTTATAAAATATAAAATATTTTAATTAATTATGTATAAAATAAATTATCTAATAACTAAATATGATTAAAAAGATTCTCATTATAATTTTTAATATTTAGTATATAGGTCTCATTCCTATTTTTTATTTCAATTCCTTTATTACTTTTTTTTTTTTGAAACTCCGTAGGCGGGCCAAGCGGGGACAACTGGCGCACCACCTCACAGGCTGGTCAAGAGGGCGCATCCCATCATTGAGCACTCAACTAGTTCTCCACCTACAGGTAAAACTCCGACTGCCCCAGGCTTTTACAAGAGAGGCTAGCATGAAATCGAACCTGAGACCTAACCGAAATCAAGTTCCGCTCTTAACCATCGAGCCACACCCCTTGAGGGCCTTTATTACTAGTTACCAAACTAGACCTAAGTGTTTCAGAATATTTATGGCCTCCTTATAATTGAATTTATTTATATCAGGTTAGCTTATGTTAATATATATTTTTTTTTTTGATGACATGTTAATATATAATTAGTGTGAAGTTATGAAACATTTTGAAGGATTTCGAGAAGAAATTGGATTAGATCCAAATCAAATGTAAATCTATAATTAATGTAGAGTTTGAAGGTGTTTGAGAAAAAATTGGATTAGATGCAAACGAACTTATATAAAATCAAGAGATCATAAATTACGATCCTTATCTTTATATAGATAATGGGTTACGTTTCATTTGTGAATTTTCAAGAAAACAATTATCAAAAGAACTCTAGATAATATCCTATCAAATTGTAGTTAGAACGAGTCATAACTTACAGATCATGATACTAAACCTTTAGATACTGTCGGTAGATCAGACGGGGTATGGGAGGCCTTCTATGGCAGACAACAACAAAAGATAGTTTTGTCTCTCTTACATTTGTCGGCAATACCACCTCAGACCATGACTCCAATCCTAGCCTCTCAAGAACTCCACGACTGGTGGTCTCATCCATGAGAGGGATGGAGCCTGAAAGCACCAAAACCTGAACCAACTCAGGCTGAGACTCAGCGATCTTCACAGACACAAAACCTCCATAGCTAAACCCTACCAAGGTGCACTTCTCAACTCCTAGCTTCTCCAAACTCCTGGCCACACACTGAGCTTGAAACTCGATTGTCCAGTTGGCTTTGTCACTGATGGAGCCACCGAAAAAGAGCAAATCAGGTACATAAACGGCGTATTTTCCGGCGAGAGCTAATACCTGAGGAATCCATGTGATTGCACCATCTTCTGCAAATCCATGAATGAGTACCACCACTGGTTTTCTTGGTGGGATAGGCTCGTTTTGGCCGCCATTGGTTTTGCTTATGGTTTCAGTGGGGACCCAGAAGTGCAACTTTGTTCCTGGTTCAACCTCCACGATTTGAGGTCTTAGACCTGCAATTTTCATAAGAGCATGTATAACTTTTCTCAGGATTCTAAGCATTTTAGAGATGATTTTCCCTTGGGATGGTTCGATTCTGGCAGTCTGGTACAACCAGTTATCAAGACTTTATCGAGAAACTCTGTCGTATCCACTAGCTGGATCATAATAGTCAAAAATGGATTGTTGAGTAGTCATGTTGAAAGAACATTAACTAGGGACCCGAAATGCAACCAATGAGTTCATCTCTACTGTGTCTGAGCCCTTAATGACCTGATCCTGAACGTAGGATTTGAGTAGCCTACGTATTCTATTTAAGCAAGCAAAATAAAAACGTAACTAGTGATAATATTTAACGCGTTCTTGAAACGTAGCCATCTCATGAGTTGAGAAATAATTCACTAGTGATAAAAAGGTAGGAGTAGGACCTATCAACTTGTAACGTAAGGCAGTTTATTGAATTTCAATCATTCATTTGTATAGAATGAAATAAGACAAGAAATAGAGCAAATGAATGAGGATTCTGAGAGATAATTTAGCAGTGGAAAATTTGTACAGTTCATCCTATCAAAATTTTTAAATAAATTTGTCATTAAAATATTCAAACTATTTATATAAATTTTGATCTGTTTATTTCTTTCAATCCTATTTCTAATTTTTAGATCGACTTATCTTAATAATTTTTTTGTGAAAAATGAATCAATTTATTAATTAATAAATATTTATAAATTATAATTAATTAATTAATTTTTATTTTTAATAATATCTTTTTAATTAAATCTTAATTTTTTAAAATAAAAATTTATAAATGGTCACTTGTGAAATGACTCACAATCAGCAATGACTTTTCTTTATTAATATTAATAACCATTATTTAATAATGATATTTGATTGTATCAGTTTCAATATCCATATAGTGTTATACGTTATATCACATTCTATTAATATTCAAATATCAATTAATTTGATTAGACTTAAATGCTTCTGCTTAATAAGTCTTTCCCCAAATAGTTTCCTCATACTTTTATTTCAATTATTGCTGCATATCGAACTTTATCACCAACAGTCATCACTTTCGGCGTGCCCAATTTAATGCTTTTCTCTTTGATTACGATCTTGATGGCTATACAACAATGATGACAATTGGTAGGATCTCGTTAGGTAATACACTTATTCTAACGGATAAGAAGTCGAATCAATTATAAAAATTTTAAATTAAATTTATATTAATAACTTTTGTCGTTATTAATTAACTAATTATTTTTTATAAAATGATTAATTTTATAAATAAAATAATTAATTTGTATTTAATATTCTCTTTTTATTAAACTTTAAATAAAACAATCTTTTTAATAACATTTTAAATTTTAATTTTATTCAATTTTTTATCAATTTTATAACTTTTTAATAATTTGTTTAAATCTTTAATATCTTATTTTATTGGTTTAGTTTCTTATTTTAAGTCCTTATATGTTGAGGTTAGCAGCTATTGTTTTATGCCCTACAGCCAATCGCTTTGGTTGTAGTTTAGTGACAAAATTATTTAAAGACATTCTTTATCTTGTACATGTTTAGATGTATATGATAAAGTCCATGGGATAATTGTATGTTGCAAATGAAATTATAATGAGATTATGATTATAAGATTCATATTGTATTTATGTATTATTCCTAAATGTTCCTAATCATTGTTATATTAAGATTGGACATTAATAGAATATAAAAAGGCTAGCACATGTTTTGTTTTTTTATGAAGAAAGTAATCGATCTCATAGGTTAAAGTATAGAGATACTCAAACAAACGTGTGGCTGCTTGCTAAAGAACAAGTTCACTGAACATACCTGATATGAGAAATCCATTTGAAACATTACTTGTATATCTATGAAATTCTAATTGCGATGATTGTATAAGTGATCCTTTAACTTAATGTCATCAAAGTTATCTTGTATAGGAATTGCTATATTTTGAAACTACTTATGATCTATTTAATCACAGGTTGTTTAATCGGTAGTCATTGGATGTAGCATGAATTATATGGAGATAGTTGAGTGATCAAGATAAGATTCATCACCTTAAAGTAATTAGGGAGAATGTTTCGTTGTTCTAGATTAATATTAATTCAAGAAATCTTTGGTTAAAGTGAAATGATGCTTTGTAAATAGTTTACAAATGTCATTAATTAAATCGATAGCTAATGAAAGATAACTAATATGATTAGGCTCAAAATAAATTAGACATTAATTTTATGCTCTATCTCTAATCAGAATATTGTATGATGAAATGATTGAATTATACGAAAAAAATTATGCATAGAAAGGTTAGTTAAAACCACTTTAACATTCCTAAATATTTGGGTGATCATGATGCGTTACTAGACGTCAATCTTGATCTATGATTATAAATTGTTTAATTGGATAATTAAAGATAAATTAAAATGAGTTTTAATTTATCTAATTAGATTTTATAATCATTGCCAACATATTTACTAACCTAATGAGTCTCACATATAGAATGAATTGAAGAGAGCAAAGTTAATTTAGTCAAGTTGAACTTGATTGTAAAATTTGAGAAACTTTATGATTAAATATAAGATATTTAACAAATAAGGATCAATATGAAATATTAAATCTTACATGCGCATAATTGGTATTTAATTAGAACTTTTTGTAATTCTAATTAAAGTTTAATTAAAATTAGAATTTAATTTCAATTAAATTACTAAAACGTCCAAAGTTTATTATAAATAGGCTTAAGCTCTATGGAGCTAGCACTTCTGGCTTAACCCTCTCTGTAAGAGTTATATAGTTCTCTCAACTCATTTTGTTGATACCATTAGAGGTCAAACATTTGTGCGACTATAGTAGTTGAAACAAATCCCTTATGGTATTATATACTGTAAACTCTTGTAACATAAAACACAATTATACAAAATCATCCTTATGGTATTATATCAAATATTTGTACATAGTAGGGTTGGCAAATCAATCTAGGCTCGACCTTTTTCAAACCGTCCAAATTGGTTCGACAACAATGTTAAAACAATGTAGTTTTAATTAACAACATAAAAATTGTCAAAGTGATATCATTTTAGCCCGAAGCTTAGGGATAACAGTTAATCTAAAACTCAGTCTAGTCAAATCATTGACTTTTGGGGAAAGGCCCGAGGTCCGGTTCAAATATCCCACCTCTTAGACCGCAAAACGACATTATTTAAATATTGATTTAAGAAACAAAATGAAAATGTCCAAGGACTTAACCCCACTGAATCAAGTTAAACACTGATGAAGCTGTGCAAAATGGTACCAATATTGCTACTGCTGGAGGGTTGCTTCGTAATTTGCACGGCCATTGGTGCGGTGGTTTCATTCACCACATTGGATGCGGGTCTTTCCTAGCTGCCAAACTCCAGAGCGTCCATTCGGGGTTCTCTCCCGCTTGAAACCTGGAGTACTGATGGGTTATCATCGAAGTCGACTCCTTTGAGGTTCTAAACATCCTGTCCTCATTTTTTCCTGGTTTCTCTAATGAAAACTTTTTGGTTGCAGATGTCTGGAGGCTCATACAACGCGATTGGGAAGTAGCACTTCAGGACATCTACTGTGAAGGGAACTAATGTGCAGACAGCCTAGCGTCGCTTGCAACTCTAACCAATCCGAGTCTTTTTATACTCAAGGATCCACCGTTGTCCATTATGGAGCTTCTACATCAGAACCAGCAGGACATGCTGTACCGCCGTCTGCTGCACTAGCTTAGCTTGCTTTGGTTTTCTTTTCCTTTGTACTAAAAAAAATATAAAAATGCCCCAAATGAAGTGTATTTTATGAAATTTTCTCAAAATGATGCTATCTTCAACGGTCTTAGTTGGGCTCGAGTTGAACCGACAACGGATTTAACTCGATCCGACCATTATCATGTCTACCAAAGCTTGATCAAGCTTCAAGCAATCTGATCAAGCATCGAGATCGAGTCCAAGAAAAAAAAATCTACTTGATTTATGGCACATCTTAGTTAACTTCGTCAAAATGGGTTAGTGCTCTTGGTCATGCATATCAATGTTCATAATACAATCAATCTTACATTTGATAATTGCACCACCTCTAATGAAACATGGAATAAATTATAAAATAATTTTGCTAATCGGCTACTTATACGAACAGATTAAAAGCAATGTTTTAAAAAATCGAATTAGAAGTTAAGTCAGTAAAATACAGAATTTAAGGTTTAAAATATTCAACCAATATTAATCAATTGTAAAACTAATTAAATATTAAATAAAGTTGAAGAATTTAAATTTTTATTAAAAAATACTATTAAATAAAAATTAATTAATTAATTTCGATTAGTAAAAATCGATTAGTTTATAAAAACTGATAAAATTTTAACAATAAAGATTATTAAAGTAAATCGAATTAAAAAATTAAAAACTGAACCAAAAATTAAAAATTTTACATTATAAAATTGAAAAAAATTCCTTAATTACTTTGTCTTTATTATAAAATTGATACCAATAACATCAACAACTTGTGTAATTCTTTCTTGTGTAACAAAAGGTCACACACTATCTTTCAAGAACTCTTTTATGTTCCACTTCAGGTTATTTGCTCTTGATATTGGAGGTCCTTCTTTAAACTAATAATTTCAAACTTTTTTATATTTATTGATTATTAAATTAAATATATTTTCTTAAATTGTAATTTGAAGTTTTTTAATATTTTTAAATTGAGTTTTTATCGGTTGTTATATTAATTAAATAAGTCTTTTAAGTCTTTATATTTTAGAGCCATTAAAAAGTTCTAAAAATGTATAAGCTTATGATTTGATATTAAATATAAAACTTTTAAATGTGAGTTTGAATATGAGATTTTCCAAACCTCACGTTAAATTCATACTGAACGTTGTTGTTGTTATTATTGTTGTTGTTATTGTTTTAAACATGAGACATATTTTATAAAGTTAAATATTTTAACAAGTTTTAAATTAAATTTAAGTTAACCTCATTTCGATCCAATCCAGCCCACGTACAAGTCCATCGACTTACTTTGCACGACTCCTGTGTAGATTACGAAAGCAAAACTTAGCCTTCAATGGATGCTCATATCACATGGAGTTCATACGCTAGGAAAAGGCAAGGAACCTTCGCCATTGGAACTTTTACGCAATGTAGTAGTAAAGGAACTCATGCTTAATCTTGTGTAGATTACGAAAGCAAAACTTAGCCTTCAATGGATGCTCACATCACATGGAGTTCCTACGCTAGGAAAAGGCAAGGAACCTTCGCCATTGGAACTTTTAGAATGCCGAAGCTTCCATAAATCATGTGTAAAGTGAATGAAACAAAAAAGGCTGTGACATGTACTGGTATGAATCCATGTGTACAGTTAAGTTGAGTCACACGCCAAGTTGAGTTGCCCTCAAGGTGTGTGGCTCGATAGTTGAGAGCGAGGCTTAGCTTCGGTTATATCCCAGGTTCGATTCCATGCTAGCCTCTCTTGTAAGAGCCTGGGTTAACCGGAGATTTACCTGTAGGTGGAGAACTAGTTGAGCCCTCGATGATGGGGTGCGTCCGCTTGACTCGCCTATGGGGTGGTGCGTCAGTTGAGCCTTCAGAGAGGTGTGCCCGCTTAATGTCATTTTAATCGATTAGTTCTTCATTCATTAAACAAAACAATATTGTCAATTCAAATTTGACTCGTTAATTTCAGGTTGAGTTAGGTCAGACCTAAATTGTCAACCGATGCGATCTATAAGAGAATTCTATCTTCAAATACTTAAATCCAAAGAAATATTTTGACATTATTATCAAGATAGCAGATATACTATATCTATTTAGTTAATTTCAAGGAACTAAAGATACAGATTGCATTCAGTTTATGAAAGGTTAAAGTACAAGAAGATGCTCTCTGGAGGCATTCCATTGACAAGATAACCTTCAAGATCAAATTACACTAGACTGACTCAAATAAATTACAAAAGGGTAAACAAAGAGGACACTATTAAGTAGCAGAAATAATTAACTAATCAATCTAAGAAATACCCTTCTCTTATCCAAATAAAGAGTTTGTAAAAAACTGAGATTGGACTAAAGAACTGTCTGAACCGGGTACCTGTGAATGCAATCTTCCCAAGGATTACTATTAGAAGGCTTCACATTCCTTAAAGCTTCCCAAACTGCACTATTACACTTGAAACCACTTCCAAAAGCAATTTGCCACACACGGTTTCTTTTCTTCATCCTGCCTTTTGCTTCAGTATAAGCCAACTCATACCAGATAGAGCTTGAAGAAGTGTTACCAAAGCGATGAAGGGTCATTCTTGAGGCCTCAACATGTAGAGGAAGAAGCTGTAAGTTCTTCTCAAGCTCGTCAATCACGGCTCTTCCGCCAGCATGAATACAGAAATGGTCGAATGCGAGCTTGAAATCTGGGATATAAGGCTTCAACCTGGCATTGAACAGCTTATTAGCAACCAAATTTATGAAGAACAAAAGCTGTTCACTGATTGGAAGAACCAAGGGACCAAGTGTTGTGATATTGGTCTTAAGTGCTCTACCAGCAATGGCCATAAGGTCTTTAGACAAAGAAACCCCAATTTTACCCTTATCATCTTGCTCCTGATAAACACACTTAAATGCCTTATCATCAGCTCCTTTATGAGTCCTAACCACATGAAGAAGCTTATACTTTGCTCTTCTTCTATCTTTAGACTTATTGGACAATAAAACTGCAGAGCCGCCAACTCGGAACAGACAATTTGGTATCAGCATTGACTTCTTGTTCCCAAAATACCAATTCTGTGTAATGTTCTCAGTACTCACAACAACTGCACAAGTATTCCTATGAACTTGCAACATGTCTTTAGCTAGGTCAACTGCAATAACCCCAGCACTACATCCCATACCTCCTAGATTAAAGCTCCTAATATTGCCTCTCAACTTATACTTATTAACAATCATAGCAGATAACGAGGGTGTGGGATTAAACAAACTACAATTCACAACGAGAACACCAATATCCTTAGGCTTGATATTTGTATTCTCGAAAAGAACATCTAATGCACCAAACATCACCTGCTCTGCCTCTTCTCTTGCAGCCTGCATAGAGGGTCTTGGAGGAATATAAAACATAGCTTCAGGAACATAAGTTTCTTCACCAAGACCCGACCTTTCAAGAATCTTTCGCTGAAATTCCAAGGAAGAATCATCAAAATCACCTGTTAACTTGGAATGCTCCATGAATTGCTCGTACTTGACCTGAAGTTTAGCTGGAGGCTTGTAACAAGCGTAGTCCACGAGAAAAACGGATCTGGGTCGGGTCATGATGTAAACTGTGCATCCAAATACAAGAATAGCAGAACAGAAAATGACACTGACCAGATTATACTTAAGGTGAAGCCAAAGTTGGTGAATATCATCTGGGTTCAATTGAGAGGCTTCAACGATAATAACTGCCATTAAAGGGATCAAACACAGAGTCAACAAATGAGTCACCAGATAATGATACCCCAGCTTCACGTACTTAAGATTCACACTTTGTAATAAATCTGGCAGCCTCCTGGATTGTTGGATCTGAACATCCCCAGTCGGGGTTGATGCTGTCGTCAGACCATTACTCGCCGATGACTCAGAACTCATATTGGTCTACGAACAGAATCAACAAAACACGGGAAAATCCGAACTGGGTTGTTGTCAAAACCGTCTACACGGTACGAGGAAACAAAAATGGAGATGTATATATATATACATGGTACGGATTCGAATATAAGGGGTTGGTTGAGATTAGAAAGGTTTGATATAACTACAACAACGACCAAGAGTGTTCGAGATTATGGAACACGTAAATGGATACGATTTCTAAGAACATGAACTGCAAAATCAAACACGTCAAATGATTTTTAAGATAAAAATAAAAAACGAAGAGAGAGTGAAATTGAGAGCGAGAGTGAGAGACGAGGGTCTTGAGGAAGCGTAGTTGTTCTTCCTGAAGACAGGAGGTTTCGGTTTGGTTTTTTTTGTGTCTCTCTCTCGCGTCTCTGTTTTCTCTCTTCTCAATGCTTCGGTCGGTCTAATGACTCTAATCTAATGAAGTTCTTTTCCTCCTTTCCATTGGCATTTCTCTAAAAAAAGAGAAATCTCTTCACTCTCTTCTTTTCTTATTATAATTACTTTAAGGATTAATTACATGAGGCATCCATAATTTGGATAATTATCATTTTAGGTTTTTAAATTTTTAAAAATTATCAAATTAGTCTTTATAATTGTTTAAAGATTATCATGATAGTTTTTAATTTATAAAGATAGTTTTTAATTTATATATTAATTGTTATAGAATAATCAAAATATATTAGAACTAAAAATATGTAGCAATTATATGTTATAATTTACAACAATTAAAAAACTCAACTAATTCAATCGGTTCGTTTATAAAAATTTTAACTTTTTGGTTTGTTTTATTTTAATAATTTTTATTGTTAAAAATCTTCCAGTTTATTCATTAATTGGTCGATTTTTTAATTAATAAATTTTTATAAATTATAATTAATTAATTAATTTTTTTAATTAAACTTAAAATTCTTCGATAAGTAAGGTTATAATTCAAATTCTTTAATTTTATTTAATTTTTAATCAATTTTATAACAGTCTAATATCTGTTAAATTTTTTAAACTATAAACATCTTATATTACTGGTTTAACTTTCGATCTTACTTTTAAAATATTGATAACTCAGGGATAATATGTACAAAATTAATTTAGATTATAAACTATTAAAAATAGTTTTTTTAATTGAAATCCCAATTTTAAGAGGATAAGAAAGATGTTACAATCCACAATAGATGGTCAAAGTTGGAGAAGAAAATTTAACAGAGAAAGAGACGGAGGCAAAAGGGGCTGAGGATAGGGGTCTAACTCTTACGTGGCAAAACCGAGGTCGACATCTGTTACACATTTGAGTGGCTTTAACACGTAGAACTGTTAGAATTATTAATTCACAAATTATTACGAATAATTAAATATTTCTTTGCACCGAAAACTAATAATTTCTTATTAATAAAAAATTAAAAATTTATATACAATTTTAATATCATTTTATTAAATTTTATTAAAACAATATTGTTTTAACTTCAAGCCAAAAGAAATTATATTCAATTTAGCTTATAATCTCTAACGACAGTTTTGTGGGTTCAACCATTAAAACCTTAAATAAATTGACTTTTTCATTTAGTTTTTAATATTTCAGTTTGAATTATTTTAATAACCCTTATTGTTAAATTTTGACAAGTTTATTAATTAATCGATCAGCTACATAAATTAATCAATTTTTATAAATTAAAATTAATTGAATAATTTTCATTTAACATTCTCTTTTTTAATTAAGCTTCAAATTTTTTATGAATGAGGTCAATCTCCTTTAATCATATTTCAAAATTTTCAATTATATTCAATCTTTAACCAGTTTTATGGCAATCTAATACCAATTGAATCTTTTAAACCTTAAATCTCTTATCTTACTGGTTTAACTTTTGATCCGATTTTTAAAACACTAGTAACATTTTTCGATTATCTAAAAAATCATTTAATAAAAGTAGATGATTTTTCCATTCATTTCAAAACTTCCATGATCTCTTCCCGAACCAAACACGAATCTTTCGATTCATTTGACTCTCGTGCTCAATTATTTTAATTACTTATGAAAAATTCCCTTCTTCTTTTTTTTTTTTTTTGACTAAAATCCCATTTTTTTTACTAGAATGAACCTATCCTCTTTTCCCCTCTTTGCTAGATTCATATTCCAAAATCATATTGAAAATTTGGGTCATATTTTTTAAATTTTATATATTTTACTAGGCATAATTAGAGCAAGATTTCCACCCTTTTTTCATTATTTGCTTTCTTCTCAATAAGATAAGATGTTTTATATTGAAAGGAACCTATCACGTAGCCATATGTCTTTTTTAGGAAGTCTAATTAAGATAAGAGTATTAAATAGTTAATTTCTTTGGATGATGTTGAAATTATGTGTTTACAAACCCAAAATAAATGTTTTTGATGTTACTTTCCAAAGACAAACTATTTGCATCAGGATTAAGATTGGTATTAGGTTAGGCCGGGTTCAACGCCTCCTTGCCTCGGGTTTGGTTCGAAAATTTATGTAAGAGCCTAGGTCCGGCTCGAGGTCAAATGAATTTGAAATTTATTATTTAAAGCCCAATTTGGTTCGGACTAAGCCTAATTATTAATTTTATTTAATAAGCAATTTGTTTCAATAAAATATACTTAATGCATTTAAATTTTAGGTATAGCTGGATCGTAGAGTCTGAATCTTATTCAAAGCTTAAAATTTTTAAAAAATTTTAATAATAATAATAACAACAACAATCCAATAAAAATCTCATTCATATGCAAGGTTTGAAAAGATTTAATAATACGCAGCCTTATATCTTTTTAAATTATGGACACTAAAAATTCACTTTTCCTCTTTAAAAGGAGATTTTAGTCAATATTTAAAAATACCATATTAGCACTTAATCTTAGAGTCAAGTTGATTTTTTTTAAGGAGGAACCCGCAGTCGCTATCATTTGGATACGCACTGGGTAAATCTCCAGATTTGATAATTTTCTTATATCCATAATTTACTCCAACACACACACACACACACACACACACACACACACACGCGCGCACACACACACGCGCGCGCACACACACACACACATGATAATTCAAAGTTATTAAAAATAAAGAGGGATATGATAACACCGGGACGGGTCAGATTAAAATTATATTCTTTTTGAATCTCAAATAAAATAATGTTAATTTTTTAAAATTGGTTAGATCTAAATTATATTTTTTTGATATTGGATTTATAAATTATATAAATAAAGACCTAGGATTAAAGTATATATTTTTTAACATTGGATATACAAATTTAGAAGAAGATTTTTAATTAATTATTTATTTATTTCTAATAAAATAAAATAATATTATTTTAATCTAAATTAATTCGTATTAAATCAAGTAAATCTTCTCAACCTCCCGTTTAATTTCAAATCTGATCAACTCAAGTTTTATACGTGAATGAAATGTCTACAGGTCAATTCTATTTGATGGTAACCAGACTTACTTGCGCGGCTGAGTCCTCGGATTCTGTTCAATCATTCACTTTTGGTTCGTGTTCGATCAACTACTCCATTGAATCATCGCAGCAGTAACTTTCAAGAAATGGTGACGTAATAGTAAATGTGACAAAAGATGAAGTGGTATATCATCATGAAAAGTGTATATGCAAAGGCATAATTTATAATTCATTGTATTAAGGTTTGTGATTAAGATATAATGTCATGAACTGTTTACTAAGAACTGAACTGTTGTCAGAGTCGACCCTGGGCAGGGGTCAGCGGAGCACCTGCCCAAGGCCCACTATTAGGGATGGCAATTGTACCCGAACCCGATGGGTACCCGATAAAATTACCCGAACGGGACGGATATGGGGAGCAAATTTTTACCCGTGGGGCGGGTATGGGGGGTTAACAAAAATACCCGTCGGGTATCGGGGCGAGTATGGGGATACCACCCCCATACCCGTTTACCCGTTTACCCATTATATAGTAATTACAATTTTGCCATTATATATATAAACATACAAACCCAGCCCAAATCCCTAATTCTGTAATTCAATTCTTCCTAAATTATCAATCCATTCCCCATCAAGCCATCGCCGACGCACCAGCCACCAGCAGAGCAGACGCACCAGCCACCAGCCCCATTTGCCGTCAACCTGTTGAGAGGCTTTTAGAGATAAAGAAGAGGTTCTTGAGTTATGGAAGAAGAGGTCCCTGGTGCAATGGGGACAAGTGCCAGTTTAGCTCTCCGGTTGGGTCAGACGATTTTCTCAACGGCTTCTCTTCTCTTTATGTGTTTGGGTGTCAACTTCTATACTTATAATGCTTACTGGTGTAATCCTGATATATTCTTCTTGTGTTATGATGTTTGATTGACTATCATAGATCCTTTTGTTTCTGTTATGGCACCGAAAACTTTATGTAGAATTGGAGATCCTTTTCTGGTTTTTGTGATTGCAAGTCTATGCCTTTGTGCGTTTGGTCTCTGTATTTCAGCTATTGTTTTTATTATTTACCTGTTAAGTGGAAGGAAATAGGATCAAGATGATGAGGTTGAATTGGGACACTGATGATGA
>JAOSBM010000205.1:34184394-34229199 GCA_027568955.1 Erythroxylum tenue | reverse complement strand
ATGTAGTAAGCACAAGAATTTTCCTTCAAAATTAGACTTTTAAGACCATGAAATTCACCTCGCATATTACTAGCTCCGTCATAACCTTGACCTCTCAAGCTAGCAATACTCAAGCCATAGTTAGAGAATATGACTTGATATCTTTTAAAAGTGAAGTTACACTTGTGTCACGTACATGCACAAGACCAAGAAACCTTTCAATGACACATCCAAAACTATCAATATTACGAATGATGACTTCCATTTGCTCTTTTACTGACACATCTCGACATTCATCTACTAAAATAGAGAACAAATATTCACCCATATCTAAAATAATGGCCTTTGTTGTCTCAAATGCAGCAACATTAATGATATCACGTTGAATATCGGGTGATGTAAGTTTAAGATTTTCAGGAGCAATCCTTAGAACAACATTCCTAATTTCGTCATTGTTAGAAGCTATGCATTTTAGTAATTATAGAAAATTCCCTTGGTTTGTTGAATTCTCAAACTGATCATTGCCCCCGAAAAGGCAGCCCTTGCATCAAGAGATAACAAAGACACCCTATTGATGCATTTAGCCTACACTGATATTCAATTTTTGATTTCTCTGATTGCCTTGAAAAAGCTGACTTAATAGATTGGGATTGGTTCATTAAATTTTCACAAGCAATTCGACATTTATTATGATCAGAGTCATGATTTCCTACATGTTCTCTTAATCTTGTTTTCTTTCGCCAAGCACTAAAACCCTCAGATACAAAATTAGTATGTTTTCTTTCAAGACCAGTCGAAAAAAGATAATAATATAAGCAACATGCAGCATCTTTTATTCCAACTAATCCTTGAAATCATTAAACCATGATACAATAAATCTCCGCTTACGATCTCCATCCATGGTTTGAAGAAAGTTATGATTTCGAGGTTGACAAGGACCTTTTAATAAATAAGTTCTATGCACCTGATCTCGTTTTTCAGGAGGACACTCTATTATATTAGGTCTCAATTCTGGATCGGAAGGAAGATTTTCTAAGTCAATCACAAGTTCTTCAATAATAACCTCCTTCGATGCTGGAGGTGCTTCATTAACATTCTGATTTAAATCAGATGATGATGACTGAACAGTCGGTCTTAATTTTTTAAAGTATTTTTTCATAACTGCAAAATAAAAAATTAGTTAGAACCAATATTTACTAATTCTATAAAAGAGATAGCAGCTGTCAAATATACTAAAAAATAATTGGATCTCCTTTTATTATATATATATATATATATTATATTTATATATATATTTCCTACTGTTCATAAGCTTCAAAAACTCATTCCCTACCACAATAACTTAGTTAAATTATTGATCAAACAGTCATACATTCATTCGCTAAAACATCCCTAAATCATATCGTGGACTAAATATTATAAAACTTGTCGATATAAAAAGCAGACGTGACGGAAGAACAAAAAGTCAAGAAAAACGGTCAGACATGCCAGCCTGCCTTACCTTACCTTCTTGTGTCGATCGTTACTTGCCACTGTACAAAGCTGCCATTAAAGGTGATTGGACCATTTTTTTAAGGAAGATCTCAATTTAATAACTGCCGATGTCATTGAAAAGCCCATGACTGCTCTCCATGTTGCTATTAGTACTGGTCTGTCCTTAAAAGTTGTTCAAAATCTTGTAGGCTTAATGTCTAATCACCTCCATGTGAAAGAAAAACTTTGGAACACCCCTCTTCAAACAATCTTTTACAATTCACATTGACGGTGGCGGCGCGGCACACTTCAAGAGAGGGCCTTGTTCAGTTATCAAAGATTAATAAAAAATATTTAATTTTTTTAAGATACATAATAAATGAAAAGATGAGTTTGTGGGTATTGTGAAAATTATGTGTAAAAACATAAGGACAAAAGGGACTAAAAATAGGATCATTAATTGATCTGAAAAATTTAACTGAAAAATATTTTTTTGAGAAGCTCTAAATTTGAACTTCTTAAAAAGTTATATTTTGAATGCCAAACATCTATTAAAGAAGTACTTTTTTATTTTAAATCAAACACCCATTTTTCTTAAAAAAGATTTTTATAATAGAGAAAAGTGATAATTGACTTCCCAAAAGTCTATTCAAACAGGCACTAAAAAGTCAATTTAAATGGACATGAACACATTCATTGTCACGTTGCAACCTGTGGCTGTGATGTCAGTTGAATTTGCCACAAATACTCTCATAAGTTTAAACTCCGTCGTTTTGTGTGTGTAAATAGAATTTTTAATAATAACTTAACGGCAAAGAGGATGGATAATATATTAACCAAAATAGAAGGGTGGTATTTGATAATTTTAAAAAAATGAGAAATGATGTTGTATTCTATCAAATTGTAACTTAGAAAACATGAGAAATATAAAAGAAATACATATCGTTTGGTCCAAATAGTGAAACTTAATTTCTCTTAAATAAGGTATTGGATTCAAATTTTATGAAAAAGACAGATTAAGTGTTGAGAAAATATTAACCTTCTTTGAGGGGAATTTGATATTTTCTCAACCTTTTGTCCTTTAAGTTGATTGCTACTAGATTTTTATTTTTCTTTGTTCGGTAGAAATGCTTTTAGTTAAAATAAATTACTATAGCAATTTAATATAAGCTTAGAAATGGCAATAGGCTTGGTTGATCTGAGCTTTATCTGACCTGACCCGACGTTTCAAGCCTAGGTTTAAGTTTGATTGGGTTCGATTATTTTTTATTTTTATAAAATTCAAAATGTTATCATTTTATGTAAAAATTTTGAGTTTAACCCTAACTCGAAACTCGATCAACTCTAGTCGAGCTTGTTAGTTTTGGGTCTGATCGAACTGATATAATCTTAAAATTAAGGTGAAATTTTATAATAAAAAATTAAAATTTTATAAAATTGGATTTTATTAATTTACAAATTTCATGTTAAATTATTTTTCTTAACTGCTTTCATTAGAATTAATCCACATTTCTAACTACCCAAACCACATTGAAAATAAGTGGAATTGTGAAATTAATGCTAAGAAAAGAAACAAATCAAATTTAATTCGGAAGAGAGAGTTTTTTATTTTTATTTTATTTATCAGGTGTATGAAAGAAAAAATATATTTCATATTTATACTTTCTGTTGGATCTTAGTACTAATAATTGAATCTAGTTTGACCCGGTTTGAAGTTAGTTAGGGCAAATCTTATTTGACCAGATTTCAAGCGAAATTAGGGTACGAGACTTAACTCGAAAAATTTGATTATCTGTTCAAATTGACATCATTTTAAAAAAATTTATCCCAAATAATATTATTTTGGGCCAATCGCTTGGATATAGGCTACATTTTTATGAGGTTAATGACGAGTCCGACCCGACCCAATCTATTGTCATATTTAATGAATCTAGTAAACCTAATTTAACAAAAGATTGATGTAGTCTTAAAGCCCATAACTTGAAGAGCATAATGAACCCATCAAAGTTGTTTTGGGCTGAAACTTTGAAACTTGCCCACCAAGTTAGAACACACTACAAGCTTAAATGGATTAAACTTGGTTCCCCCATAGCTAATTGCCAGTTAGGTTTCAGCCAAATTTTTCCTGATTTTGATCGAGGTAAGGTTCGTAATTGGGTTCCAATTTTATATTTTGCCATTAATCTGGCGAATTTATTTCAATTCAGCGTCTTGTCGATTATGACCGGAACTTAATTCATATTTTTTCACTTGATGTTTCATTGCGTGAACACTTTTGTTTAAATCGAACATGGGTTTTTGTTGGTTAGTAGTTACGGGGTATGGATTCATTCGAGTATGGCGTTTACTGGCTTAGAGAATTTTTTGTGTAAATTATCTATCTTGACCATGCTTTTGAATTTGTTTCTGAAAAACATGGTGGGTTGTGATGTTTGTATGTGAATTTGAATCCAACTTTGCTTTTAAAGTTCTACTTTTAAAGTTCTGGGTTGAGTGTTTCAAACAGGGAGTTAGCCTTTTTCCATATCCCATTTTCAGAACTTGAGAATCTAGATTCTATAAATAGAGTGAATAATTTTACAGTGCACGTGTCTTGACCGTGTCGGTGAATTTGTTTCTGAAAATAGTGGTGGGTTGTGATTTGCTGCAAGTGATTATGGAATTGAATTTTGGCTTTTAAGGATCTGGTTTGAGTGTTTCAACAAGGGAGTTAGCTTTTGCCCTATCCAATATTCAGAACAGGAGAATCTAGAGTGTATAAAATAGAATCATTAAGTTTACAGTGCTTGGCCACGTTGTAGAATATGTTTCTGAAAGATTTGGTGGCGTGTGATTGTTGTAAGTGAAATCCAGTAGTTCTTTGAAGGTTCTGAGTTGAGTCTTTAAACAAGGCTCTGGCTTTTGTCCTATCCCCATATTCAGAAAATTGAGAAGTCAGAGTCTATAAATATAATGAGTAATTCTACTTTTTTAAGAAGTTGGCTTGAGTTTTTTGGTTATATGGACTAAGTTGCTTAAATTTTCAGTTGTGGTTACGACTTCTTGCCCATTTAAGTTTCTTTGCACAAGTGTTCCTTGATTGACTGCAAATGCTTAACTGAAAAGGAGAGGTGTGATACTATGGACAGGAACTTTTGTTTATACTCTTTTTCCTGATTTGGATGATTCCTGATGTTGTATAGACTACAATAGTCAATTGTTGTATTGCTTTGATAACATTTTGTGAAACTTGATTCTGTTAAAAGCTTGGAAATATTGAAGATGGAAACACAAAAAACTCAGCAGGAGAAGCAGTTGCCTCCTGCTGTTACTTCATGTCGAAAGAAGAAGAGCGAGGAAGCAACATTTCTTGAGGACGTAAAGGATCACATAGATGAATTCATCCATGCCTCCATGGATGAGCACAAGACTTGTTTCAAGAAGACCATTCAGAAGGTGAATTCAAGTTCACTCTTGCTTTACTCATCATATGATTTATGAATATCGTTGTCTGGCCTAAGAGTTTGATTCGTTTTCAGATGTTCGGAATGTCAAAAGTTGTTGCTGCAAAGAATGCAGAAACCAAGGAAGTTGAAAGTTCTCTTGCCCTCCGAACAGTGGTATCAAACCAGTAGCATTTACTCTGGTTTTGTCCATATTTACATAGAGAAAGTTCCTCTAGTTCTGGTTCAACAGTTTTAAATTTCAAGTAGCTTGAGTGAATTCAAATGGGAAAGAAGCTAAACTATGTTTTGAGTAGGATTACTTGAAAGGATCTTTAAAGACGGATAAACGTGAGTTTTGTAGTTTAGCAATCAAATTAACTGGGAAAGAACTTTTGATTCCTTCCAACTGAATTAGGTGAAAGTATGCTCAAACACTATGCCTTTGCAAGCTCACTTGGTCCTGTGACTTGAAATAAACAAAGAGGACATTTCACGAATGAGTTTCCTGATTCCAAATACAAGTTTACAATCCGAGCCATTCCCAGCCAAGCCTAATGATTTTGATTGGATTTGTCAATACAGATCAAACAGTGTTCGGCATGAACTTGTTGGACTTAAAAATAGAAATGGGCCTATTTCAATTCCTAATCAACTAGTCCAAAACTCGATGGGCTTGAGTTATGCCACTCGATTCTGAGTTCAAGCTTGCTTAGATTGCCCAAAACGATATGGCTCATCAGAAGCGGAAATTTCACCGCGACCGTTTCTTTTCTCAATGGAAATTTGACACATATGGAATATATGACAAAGGTAGAGTCTTGGAGTCTTTCTATTGATTGGTTATGTCATCTAGGCCCGAGTCGGACATCCAATTGTTTCGATTTGAATTATCCGAAAGATACCTTATATATATTATTATATCAAAATTATATCAAAAAATGGACAATCAAACTCATTTCTCGATTCAATAGAAGCCCAAAGAGGTGAATAGAATAGGGTCTCAAATAAGGAGATATATATGTAAAAAAAAACTTCGACCATTTAAGTTCAACATCAAACCGTGTCTTAAATTCGAGCTTAGATTAAAATTTTAATCATTTTAAGCAACAAGTTGGGTCGGATTGGTTTTTTATGTCTAGTTTTTTGTGCATTTATATTTTGGAAACGGAGGAATCTATAATCGCTATTCTTTTGGATGCGTATTAGGTAAATTTCGGATTAACGTAATAGCCTGCAAATTACGTCAACTTAGTATTCCACACTAGACAAGCCCTGTACGACAAGCTCAATCGAGAGAATGTAAATAGGAGGATTTGAACACAAGATTTTTTGGCCCCAAGTCCTTCTAGCTCACTAACTCGACCATTCCATAGGGGGCTTTTTGTGCATTTATAGCTTTAAAACATAGTTAATATTATAAAAATAAATGATAATTTTTAAAAATATTGAAATTAAAAAAGATAAAAATTAAACCAAAAGGTCACCAATTTAACCCTTAAGTATAACTTTGATTCAAGACGAAGATTTATTATGCCATCCAATAAGTTGGGAGGCAAGGCTTGGAGAGGCTTATGCTCTCATACTGCCTTGTTAGGAAGTGTTGAAGAAATCAAGCAATCTTGAAAATTTTCCGGACTTGGATTTTCTCATTCTTATACCATTAGGGGAATTCTTGTTCTAATTAACCCAATTAGCGAACTGACCCACAGATCAAGAGCTGATTAGACCTGTAAACTTGCTCTTAATAATATTATAACTCAAAAGCAGTACATGCAGCATGTATCCATCATGTTGTTGTCTTTATGTTTATGAACACTAGGGCCATATATGTCCTCTCTGCAACACAAAAATCCACACTTTAAATAACCAACCAAAAATCTTGGAGCCATGATCTGATGTGTCTCAAAAATGGGCACATTTTCCTCCCTTGGAGGAGATTATTGCAACTACCTTAAAACATTGGAGCATGAGACAAACAGTTGTCCTGTTAAGGATTCTAGTGCTCCATATTATTAAGGGAATGTATAGATTGTGGTGTTTTGGATTACTCTATAAGCAAGTTTTTGTAGAGAAAGTGTATATATTTTATATGGGAATCTAATGAACGTACAATAGGAAAAAAAGGAATCAGAAGATTCCCCTGACAGATGAATAGATGCATAGAAAAATTCCAGATGAAAAAGAAACGGAGAACCATTTATGTCGATTCTCGATAATCAGAACTTGTAGTATATATTGCTGCTTTACGACCTTGAATTGCCTGGAAGAGTAAGATTAAGCAGTAATGAGTACTCTCACATGTCTGAATGGAACTTCAGATTCTTTCTTCATCCTGTAAGAGAAAGCAACAAAACTGAATAAGTGATGCTTTTATGATGATTGAAAGAGTTCTGCAGATACCATTTTCAGTGACTCAGCAGCTCTGGACTCTTGAGGTTACGTATCCTTGTCGTTAAAGGTACTATTGAGTCATAATCTATGTGGGTTTTAAGCTTTGTAGAAAAAGCATGAAACTTGCTTGCTTTTTGAGTGTGTTCACGAAGTGGGTTGATAAGAAATCATGTAAAAAGTTCAGAGTGGAGCCACTTTATTAGGTTTTCTGTGATATGACATGTCAATGAAGTCAAAGCATGCATGATTCTCACTTATCCTCAAGGTCTTGTTGCTTTGTTGGTGTCAGGTGTTTACCAAATAGTTGCAGATTAGCTATATGTTGATTGGAATCTTTATGTTTAGATTATGAAACTTGCAAATACCTCTTCTACCAGTAGTCCTGTAGTTAGGATATGGAACTTGGCCTGACTCAATGTACTTAACATCATGCACAAGCAGCTCATAGTGCCTCTTAACTTCTTCTGCAGTTTTCCCACCAACTGCTTTGGCTACATTGTACCATCGATCAGGTGTGTCCTTGTCATAAACTGCCAATGCCATTTCAAAGTCCTTGTTCTGCTGAACTGTCCAAGACGAGGAGATTGAACTTGATGCCATTTTCTTCTCTGATGAGACCTGAATAAATTGAAAAAGAAAATGGAGAGTAGAGAGAGCTTTGTATTGATTGTTGATGGGTTATATAAGGATGATATGAGAAAGTGAGAGGAGTCCGAGGAAGAAGTTCTTCAGGGTATGGTATATGCAAAGAAAGTGGCAATATCTGCTCTTTATAAGCAGAGATAGAGTGGGGTAGAGCCAGTTGGCAGAGAAATCTTCCAATTTGAATCAGAATTTCAATGATTTGTTTCTTTAGGAACCACAAAATAGAAGATGCAAGTGAACCAGTAGAGCTTAAGAAAGCAAGATATAGAAGAACACCGTTTAAAGTCCTTTTCGGTACTTAATATCAGATAGGAAACCTACTGTTTTAATTCTAACCACGTTTTATCTAATTATACAACCTAAAGAGATGCTTTAATCCAGAAGATCTCATAATTCTTTTCAATTTAACTTTGTTTCTGCAAAGTTTTACATCCTTTTGTCCATCGAACTTGCTTATTTCTTGGATACTGGTGATGATAAACAAGTAGACGTATCAAGGTAAGCCTCTGTAATCTGTTGAAAATTTCTGCAGATCATAGCTTTTTCCTGCTTTAGTTCTATTTTTTGTAAACACGACCGCTTGGTAGGTCCAAGCTGCAAAAGCAAGATCAACCCTGTGATTATGTGAAACTATGTTATTCAACTTTCACGTGTGCACCACAATCTATATATTCTGTTTTTAATATCAAGGGTGAAGAAAAATATCACTTTTGTCTTGTAATTCGTTACAGATACATGATCTTACAATTGTACTATGTCCTGGACAATACTCCAAGTATAGTAGCACGCTTACCTGATTCCGGACAATGATTATATTTAGGTTCTTATCTCTTGGAAAATGTCAACATTATGAAACCTAACCTTAGCTTTAAGCTGCTGGGACCCTCCCTACTGAATGTTAAATTTCGTGTAGGGGCAGGCTCAATTAAAAACTCTGCTGATATTTGAATACCGTATCGAACCGACCGGTATCCCATATCAGGGGGAAACCGGTACTAAGAATCGGTACGAATTCCTGTATGGTATTCATAATTTGTTGCAGCAGTGTTGTAATAGATTTACCTGCATTAAGACAAGCAATGGATAGACTTTCTGCTTAATCATACCATGTCTCCATCAAGAAAATATCAGGTCGAAGAAAGGTTTAAAAAATGCATGGAGATGGCATCACAGACACATTCTGAGGCTGGTTTGTGTTTGTGGTGTGATACAATGGCTTCAGACTACAAGTTGGTTTGAGTAGCCCCTACCTATGAACCTATGAACCTATCCATACTAAAATCTTACAAATGGCACATATCTTTCAACTGTCACACCTTGGAGATTGGCATGGAAAAGATACTTTTGAACATTTTGGCTGCATAATCTGGCTACCACATTAAGAACTAAGAGAACTTAAAACATTAAGCTGTTTTGTTTCAGAAACTTTTTTTTCTTCTGTAAAGTAGAATTCAAAAAGTTGACCAAATTTCCAAGATTTGGTTATGTTTCTTATCTTAGGTTACTTATGTTTTGCTGCAAATTTTCAGTTTTTTCTTACAGATTCTGTCTATTTTCATATTCTCATTGGACAGTAGTGGAAAACTCATCATTATGGTACCTTAGAAGACAGATATGGACCTTAGTTTCCAAGTTGCAGGGGTCAAAATCATAGTATTTCTGGCCACAAACTAATGGGGCTAGTCGTGATGATTAGCTGAAAACTACTGCAGCAACTTTCCTGGAATCTTTAGGAAGAGAAACAAAACCATATGCTTAGTAATCTTCAGGACTCGCTTCTTTTTCTCAATGTGGTCCTTTCACTGCAAGTTGGAGAAGAAGTTGGTGTTACATGAACTCCAAAACAAGTTCTTTTTCTTGCCAGGTTCATAAAAAAAACACTCCATTAAATCATTGAACTTTGTATTCTAGTAAAATGAGATCTTTGTTCATCAGGAGCCCACAGAACCAGGAATCAGAAGTTTTCTTGCATGGCAAATAATACTCCACCTATGTTGGTCCTAAGCTACAAGGAAAGGCGATCTTCATTGATGGAATCTCTGAATAATTTTGGGGAATGATACAATTTCAGTTGGTCCATTTAGCTAGACGAGAACATGTCTATTATAGAGAGTGTTACTGAACTGATAAACACATCTGTGGTTTGTATATAAGTTGGATAAGATGTTAAAAGGGTACATTAATTTATGAAAACACTAGATATATGAAGTAATGGTCCAGTCTAATGCCAAAAATCATATCTTTCACAAAAAAATTTGAGCATAGTCTTGGTGATTTTCTACCACACATTCTCTTGGTGATTTTTCTTTCTTTGATTTTAGAACTATCCTTAACAAAAATCTGCCCGATTAGGTCTTACAGCGAATTTAGCTTAAATTGAATGACAGTTCAATTCAAAATTTAAAATTTTTAAGTAAACAATATCATTTTGAATAAAGCGACAATATTTTTATTTTTTAAAATATATATATTCATTCGGGTCTAATTGAATTTTAGACTATCCAAATCTGATCAAACTTAGGTTCAAGTCTAGAGATTTGAGCTCTATCGAGCCTCAGGCCAGGACCGAACCTAAACACAAACTTTTTGGTTTAAAATTTTCATCCTTCACCGAACCTAAACACAAACTTTTTGGTTTAAATTTTCATCCTTCATAAGAATATGCATGTACTTGAGTATGGGTTATGTTGTATACTACTAATTGTATTATATGTGTGCTGAAATTTTTATTTAATACTTACCTACTTAATAATAAGGGTTCAAGTATTATATATATATATTTAATTGATTATAAAGCCACAATGCAGAGATTTCTAATTCGAAATCTTATTATTATTATTATTATTATTATTATAGAATGGACGCATAATGGGGTGTTAAAGCGAATCAAACTGTGAAATTAAGTATAAGTCGTTTTTTTTATTTTAAAGCATATATTTTCCTTTTTTGGTTTTTTAATAGTTAAATCTGTTTTGTTACACTTTTATTTTTAATTTTTTTTCACTAATAAAATTTATTTGGTTGATTTTCTCGTTTCTTATTTTAAATTTAAATTGTTTATTTTTATAAATTATGAATATTTTTGGATTTGGTTCCAGGATATTATTTTCTTTTTTAAAAATGATTTTATGGTTAATTAATATATATTATTTAATAACTTGATATTATTATTAGTGAAAAAATGAATAATACAATTAATCATTTAATTTAATTTATAATTAATTTAAAATAATTTTAGAAAAAATTTAAACTAAAATATATTACATACATAAAATTTAAAGTAAATAAAATAGTTATTTAGTGAATAAAAGCTTAAATCAAACTTTTATTGTAAATAATAACATTGATTATAAATACATATTATAAATTCATATATTAATAAATAATTATATTCTTATTTATTTTATTTTAAAGGAAATATAATAAAATTAATTTACTTTAGCTTTTATTTAATTTTCATCTATTATTGTTACCAAAATAGTAAAATAAACCATACTAATAAACAATCAAACGTGCTTTATATTATAAAATAATAGCTAAAAATAAAAATAGAAATACAGAACAATGTATAATGAGTTATTAAAATTAATTACACTCATTAAAATTTAAATATAAGTCGGTCTTTCTAAAATTTTAGATTTATTAACATTTTATGGTATACAAACAAGTGCAATATTGGAGAGGTCTTTGGATTTTTTATTTGTATAATTTACACTTCATAGTCTAATCAATGATTAAACAATTCAACCGATTCAATTATAAAAATTTTGAATCGTTCAACTTTTCAGTTCAGTTTTTAACTTCTGATTTGATTTACTTTAATAACTCTTGTTGTTAAAAAACGATCAATTTATTAATCAATTGGCAATTTAGTATATTAATAAGTTCTTAAAAACTAAAATAAATAAATAATTTTTATTTAATAATATATTTTTTAGTTAAACTTTAAATTATTTGATAGATAAGAACAATTTATTTCAATCATGTTTCAAATTTTTTAATTTTATTTAATTTTTAGTCAATTTTATGACAACCTGATACTGTTTAAACTTATCAAGCCTTAAATCTCTTGTCGTACTGATTTAGCTTTTGATCCTGTTTTTTAAACATTGACTTAAATACAATCAATATAAAATACTTTATATTTAATACGTCTCTCCCTGCAAAATAAAAATTCATACATGGTAATTTTATGAATTAAATAAGAATTTAAATGTTCTATATTTTTAAATTTTATAGTTAAATGTAAACATACCTACTAGATAAATAAGTATAAACTAATATAAATACAAATGATAAATAAGTATAATCCATCAAAAATACTAAATATGAGATTAATTTTTTAATTTGTTAAACTTTAATTAAAATAAATAACACATGTTTTAATGTTAAATTTTCTTAATATTTTAATCTATATTTTAATTAAATTAAACTCGACCAATTTAGATTAAGATTGAATTAACTTTTGAGCATAAAAAATAACTATAGGACAATCTTAGGTTTAAGAATTTGTCTAGTAAAAAATGAGAGAAATTTAGAAACGAAGAGGATTGTGATAATAGATCAAATAGCTAAAATCTAACTTAGGATGAGATGAACTCGCCCAAGAGATGGATACTCCCAATTGCACCCAAATGTAAGACAATAATGACACTTTAGAGATAGCGACAGTCCACACACAATCACAACAAAGCAACAATCCAAACACAATCGATAGAGAGTAAGAGAATGTTGAGAAATCGGGTTGAGATTCGATCCCGACCGTAGTAGAATAATCACGAAACTTTTTCTTGACTTTTGATTTCTCGAAAACCAAGATTTATTTAATTCTATAAAATGATCAACACAAATTATAATAAAGTAGAAATTTAATTCGTACTGAAAGATCGATTCTCTATGGCGGTGACAAAGGCTTCATAGTCGGCGGGTAAACCATTGAGGGCGAGGACGACCAGGTCTTCATTCGGGACCGAGGCTCCTTATTGCGACAAGATCCTGTGATCTTGAAGACAGAGTAGTGAGATATTCGGAGATGGAGGCGTTACCTTTCCTAGTGGTATGCAATCGGCGACTAATGAGAGAGCGTTGGGTTATCGTCTGCTGTAAAAAGTAAGTCTCTAGTCGGGTCCACAGCTGGTGGGCAGTAGTACACCCAAGAGCCAGAAAAGACACCGCTGGAGACAGAGTAGCGGTTAGCGCCCAGTAAACCAAGCCATCGTGTTTGTCCCAGTCAAGTGATGTAGCGTTTTCTGGCGATGTAGTGGTTGAATGTAGTGGTGGAGCAAGCGTGCCGTCGATGTGTCCTAATAGATTGCAGGTACGTAATATTGCCCTGACTTGATTGCTCCAAACAAGATAATTGAAGTTGTCTAATATAGTAGTTAAGAAGATTGTAATGTTCTGAAGAGGAAAGGTTGGTAATGCTTGTGCCGTTTGTTGTGTGGCCATTAGCATATGTTGAGTTTCTTCTGTGTAACTGTGTTGGAGATTTGTGAAGTGAAGTTGTAGAAGGTATGTTTTAATAAAGTTGTTGTGTATGCTGTGGAGTTTGATAGGTTTTGTGATGCCTGAAAAAAAACGTGTGTGTGTAGTTTGAGGTTATGAACTATGTAATTGTCGGAAGTGTTCGGGAAGAAGAAGGCTAGATTGTGGGCTCTGATACCATGAAAGATAAATGAGAAGAGAATTGTTTTTGTATATCATATAAGAGATTTGTACAACTATTTATAAGTGATGAAAGTATAAACATGGAAATATAATTATACAGTAGATGATTTCAAGGCTAAAAATATGTTGTTGAAATCATGGAATTGACTGTTGTAGCTTAATCAAAGGCATTCGTTATCACGTACCTTATTTTGAAACTTGATCTTTATCTTGTTGTATCTCTCAAATCGTTCCTAAAACCGATCTATTTCGACCACCGTAGCGGCACAAATGTCCAGCCTTTAACGGTATCCACAGAATGAGTTGAGAGAACTCTGTAACTCTTACACAGAGGGTTAAGCAAGAAGTGCTAGCTCCATAGAGCTTAAGCCTATTTATAATAAACTTTGGACGTTTTAATAATTTAATTGAAATTAAATTACTAATTTCAATTAAACTGTAATTAGAATCGCAAATAATTCTAATTAAATACCAATTATACCCATATAAGATTCAATATCTCATATTGATCCTTATTTATTAAATATCTCATATTTAATCACAAAAGTTTCTCAAACTTTACAATAAAGTCCAACTTGATGAAATTAACTTTGCTCTCTTCAACCCATTCTATATGTGAGACTCATTAGGTTCTCAAATATGTTAACAATGATTATAAAATCTAATTTTAATTCTTTATCGACTGTGTCAGGCCAACAATCCACACAAAGTCAATAGAGAGTAAGAGAGTGTTGAACAAATCCGTTAGCTCCCAAACACCTCACGCACACACAACTGTTTAAAGTGTTTCTCTCACAAAATAACACAAGTGTATAATAGAGTAAAGAAAGCAACAAGAGATATAATAAAGAGCCGAAGCTAATCTTTTATTACCTCTCAACAAAATGTTAACAAAAGATACAAGTACCTTCTTCTCGGAGTACTTACAAGAAACTTCCTACTTGAAGCCCTTACAATGAGAACCCCCCTAAAAGCTCTCAACTCTCAAAACTCTCTTCTCTGAATGATTTCTCTCAATGAGTGGATAACTCAATGATTGAATTCTTAGTTCTCAACTCTAATGAGCTATTTATAGGTTCTTCTAGATGACTAAGTTAGAATCATAATAGAACTATACTAGCTAAAATCACAATCTTATCCTTATCAGATTACATCAAACTAACCAATAGATGACATCTTCATCCAATTAGGACTCTATCTAATAGAATTAAGTTACATCATATTAACAAGATAAAAGATTACCCTATCTAAAAATGATTATCCTTATCCACGAAGATCCCCTCTATTTTCAGATGATCATTTCACATAATCTTTATCTCTTAAAGCTAATGCTCATCCACTTTGATTCTATCTGTCACGTCATCATATGTCACATCATCCACAGTTATCATGTCACTGTTGATGTGTTTTCCAAATTACCACGGCCTATCCTCACATAGGTCTATCAATGCACATCCATGGACAAGTCCATCTTCTATGATCAAGCTCACTCATAGTACAATCTCGTCGCTCCATGACTAAGTATAAATTACAATCCAAGTTAGTATAAAACCTTGTATATTTTACATACCTTCGACATGCCTCGCCGAAGTGCTTATGCGTCTTTCCTCGATCGTATGCCTTCGAGCACCCTCGGGTCTCGTATGACTTAGCTCGTCAACTCCGCGAGGTCTCGCATTCAAATATCACGTCTCGTTGAAGATTTCTGCTACCCACGCTTATCGAATCTCACCTACTCTCGAGATATTTGCCGATACTTCCCGTATCCCTCACCTACTTCGCAAGTTCCTTGGGTTTTGCTCGCCAACTCGCAAGATTTCGCCTTGTTTCCTCGTCAACACGCCTTCCTCGTGTCGACCTGTGTGTCAAGCATTGGCCAAGGCTCGCCAAAACTCACACGATCCCGCAGTCTGGACTTAGGGGTCTAGCAGTTAGCTTATTTAACCTCAATAAGCTGATTTCTAAAAGCTCCATAAGAGGAGTTTTTAAAATTAGTTGTTTACCTAATGACGGTATTGCCCTCCTCTTTACTCTTTACTTTTTGCTCTGTGTTTTTTCAAAGTTAGTTTTTTTTTTATCGTACAATTATGTTGTGAATTTTGGAAGAATATAATAAAGGAGTTAATTAAACTTTTTAATCTTTATTAAATTTTATAATTTAGTTTATATTTAAAAATATCATAATATTAATTTTTTGAATATAAAGAGTTCATATCAAATTAATATTTTTAGTACATAATTATTATATATCGTATATGTGTCATACTATAATTATATATTTTTTAATTTATTAAATGTCATAAATTTTGAAAACAAAAAAAATCAAAAACTAAAATCAAAAACAAAAACTCAAACAAAAAGGTTTTATTAAATTTGAAAACAAAAATAAAAATAAAAAGACCCTTAATTTTTGTAAAATTAAATATTTAAATTTAAATTTTTATAAGAATATTATTTATAACCTTAAATCGTATTACAGTAACAATCAATACTAAAAGTTAATTCTACCAAATATTTTTAACAAATAGCAAATATAACTGTAAAATTAGCTAATCAATGTCATTCACTTGGTATCTTTCGGACCAGTTTTGTTTTTTCTATCTTTTACTACTCTAATTACTATTATTGTAATTACAATATGATTTACTAATGATTTATTAAACTAATAAATCATTTGTTTTTTAAACAAAATAATTTGTTTGATTATCAAATCATATCAACATATATAGATTTTGTCTGAAAGGCCAGGCTGGGCATGTAATCTCAGGCCTGGGCGGCCTACATTTTATTTTTACGAACTTTTGAAAGCGACATTTTCTGTCCAGGCCCGGCCTAGTGAAGGCGAGTCAGGCCCAGAAAACCAAATACTGCCTAATCCGAACCCAGTCCGAGGTCCAATTGCGAAGTCTTTCTAACCATATTATCACTATCTATCGATTTGTTTATAGTTTGATACTTTTGACCAAGTTCAAAAGTTGAAAAAATAACATAGTATCAAAGGACGATCTAGTATCAAAGGAAGATCTGTACTTCATTCCATCACTTTCTTCAATTTTCTTTTCATGACAAAATACGCAAAAAGTAACCGTCGGTCAAAACTAACACAGTAACAAACAAGCAACCACCCAAGGTGAACCAACCACCGATCTTACTGGAAACGCCTAAGACCAGCAAACCAAACAGACAAACACTACGATACTAATCATAACACCAACCCCCAACTAGATCTAACGCCTCTAGTTCCTCCAGGCTCCTTCCGACCCACCGCCTCTCGAGTAACGAGATCCACCGTCGCCGTAGCTCCGGTCACGTCCACCACCGTAACCACCTCCTCCATAACCACCGCCTCCATATCCGCGGCTGTAACCACCACCACGACCACCACCACCACCTTCTCGGCGACCGTTGCCTCCAAAACCACCACTGCGGTTATATCCACCGCCTCCTCCGCCACCGTTACCTCGTGACTGAGCTTCGTTCACGGTTATATTCCTTCCGTCGAGATTTTGACCATTCATGCCCTCAATAGCATCCCTCATCGACTTCTCGTTGTCGAAAGTCACAAATCCGAATCCGCGCGACCGTCCAGTCTCCCGATCGTTAATGATCTGCTCAAAAACATCCAGATGAGATCAGATCTATAAGTTGAACGACAGTTGTACAAAATAAATATTACAAAAACAAAAATCGATCGATCTTCGCCCAGAGGATGAAGATGAACGTACCGATAGGCAGATTAGTAACATAATAAGAACAGTAACACAGATTTAATAGTAACAGAAACAGATCACAGATTTGGGATCGAGATAGCGCCGAATCGGGTACGGTCACGTCCGATCAGTCGCAAACGGACCTTCGAATCGATGATTTCGCCGTAGGCACTAAAGGCCTCCGTGAGCACTTGGTCTGTAGTGGCCCAAGCAAGGCCGCCAACGAAGCACCTAAACTCAACATCTGCAGAAGCCATTATCGCAAGGGTATTTTCAAAGAAATAGGGAGGCTGTATAGAGTGAACCAAGAGGGGAACTGAAAGCGGCCTTTTATAGCGAGTAGGGCTTGATTAGGGTTACTTTAGGGAAAGATCACCCCTGTTTGGTTACAGGTAGATACGTATCCTTAGCTTAGGATATCGCCAACTTAACTGGTGTTAATGCGGTTTATCCTGGGATCTGAATAGGAAAAACCGCAGTGAGGGTTTAGAATATTCGTATCAACCCAAACGGGGGGGTTTGGTGGGGTCCACGTTCACGCGCTTTTGGCAGATATTTATGGATAAAGATTAGATAGATATTTTGAAACCTCTTTAATTTGCGTCCTACTCATATTCCAGATACTTTTGGCTTTTAAAAACAATTTCCTTTTTTCAGAACCCGGGAAATAGGGATTGTAAGTGTAATTCGACTCACTTTGGACCTAAATTGATCGGGTCACGGGTTAAAATTATTTGACCCAATTAGATCATTTAAAAATATATAGTAATAATAACAACTTAATTTTCAATTAAATTTTAGACTTTTTTAGATATTATTTTTAAATTTTAAGGCTTATATGTAACAATTTTCTGAATTTCAAAATTTATTTAAAACTTTTAAAGGCCATTTTATAAAGGCCTCAACCACATTACTAAGCAACTTAGGCCGTTTTATGGTTGTGGGCTTATGATCTTAGCCCCAAAGTCCTCTCTCACTCTCTATCCTTCACAGGTCGACGACTCCATTTAGCTACTACTAAGGTTGATTCGATAGTGTGTTGATGTAGCTAATGAATAGAATTGCTATGCACGTTATATTAGTAAAATAATAATAATAATAATAAATAACAAAGACAACGTTTTAATATTATAATTATAATTTTTATAAATTAAACCTGAATTTTAAAAAAGTTGAAATATTTAACATTTTTAGTTAAAGGGTTTCCTTAAATTAAAGATTTAACTATATTTTATTTTTTATAATATAACTCTTATTTGTTTTAATTACTCTATATCAAAAATTATTATTTATCCCGAATAAAATAAAATTTATTTCGTTAATATTTATTTACAACTATGAAACGAGATTACATCGCGATTTAAAATTTTCAATTCCATGTTATTTTAAATAAAAAGATACGAAAATTAATAGAATATAATGAAAAGAATTATTATACAATAATGATAATTTAAATAAAAAAGCCAAATATATTTAATTGTAAATTAAACAAATGAATTAGTTGAGGCATCAAACTAGAGTTAAAACCATGTGAGATTAGAATGGATTTGTCCTTCCAATCCCTTTACACATCCAACATCAATCATTTGCAAGCAAGTATGAAACATGGTTGATCAATGATTATTAGTCTTAATCTTGCATAACAATAATGGCTGCCCTAGGATGGCAGTGGTTAGGTTAGGTTAGGATTTGCTCCAAGTTTAATACCAATTTGAAATTTTATGTTTCGGCTCAACTTCGTTATAAAATCTAGTCGGGTTTTAATTAAATTTATTTTATTTTTAAAAATTATAAACAATATTATTTTATATGAAACTTTAAAATTTGAGTCGAGTTAGATCGAACAGACTGAGCTTAAATCTAAAATTCGATCAATTTAAATTAGATCCTTTGACTTCTACCTGACTCTAATTGCACTTTTTACCATTCCTAATGTTAACTAGCTAAGCTTTTGTAGGACAATTAAGTACTTGTTTGGTTGAACTTTTGGAGGGTGAATAAGTACTTTTTTTCACTACAAGTTTTTTTTAAGAAAAATAAGAGTTTAACTGTAAAAAGAAAAAATCACCTTTTTAGTAGATTTTTGGCAGCTAAAATATGGCTTTTTAAGAAGCTCAAATTTGAAGCTTCTAAAAAAATACTTTTTAGTAGATTTTTCATATAAATTAATGAGTTTATTTTTTAGTCTCTTTTGCCCTTATGTTTTACGCATAATTCTCACAATACCTACAAACTCATTTTCACGTTTATTTTGAGAATTATATAATATTATTTGACTTTTATATTTTTAATATTTATTTTTGATATTAGTTTTACTTATGTTATAATACGTATAAAAGATTTGGCTAGATATATTTTCATTTAAGTTTCATATGATTTAAAATTATATAATAATTAATATATTATGCAATATACTTTAAAAAAAATTATATGCATAAATAATTTTTATTACAAAATAAAATATTGTTAAAATTAAAACCGCTTTTTATTTTTATGTTGTCAAATAGTCTATTGCATGAAGCTCTTTCAAAAAAGTTCTTTCTTAAATAACAACCAAGCAGTCAACTGACTTCTTAGAAAAGTTCTTCTATAAAAAGTTGTACTGACAAAAACTCTACTGATATAAACCGATCCAAACAGACAATAAGCCTAACTCAACCATATTATTTTCCAAAATCATTGAGTTGATGTGATTCTGCATTATACTCTAATATTATGTTCTATAACATGGGCACTATCTTTGCTTTTATAATCAAATAAGCGCGTGGTAGTTGATGACATCTAAGTTCTTTGTTGGATTTGTTGTCTTAAGAGTTATCTAAACAAACTGTTTAGTTTAAGCTTTGTTAGTATTAAATACCTTATTTAGGAGGCTCCCTCTTTTATTCCTATCTTCGTCCAATCTTAAATAGACATGATTATTCATAGGATTACATCATAACCTAATTAAAAATTTGTGTAAGTACGTAGAGGGAAGCTTATTACGTACTCCAGGGTCCCGTGAAAGGATTAAAAACGAAGGTAATGCGGTATACTTGGATTCGGTTCAATTTTTGATTCCGATGTCGATTCCGAGCTTCAAACGTCTCCGAATCTCCCGGGTCCTTTAGCGGAAAGTGCTCACCGGCTCACGAGCAAGGCTTTTCTACAGTTTCCTCAAGTTTCGAGCTTCCTTAACAGATCAGGAACCTTATGCTCTTGAACAGCTTCTGAGTAACTGCAGGAGACCCTACCTTTATATAGCTTCCATATCTAGCTTCTCCATCACAAGGCCGATATGGACCCGATCCACATTAATCGGGACCCGTTTTTCACCCGGATTTCGACACCTTGAATTAGATTATTTATTGGGCCACTTTATTATCTTTATCAGGATCAAATGGCGTAACTTAACCGGTAATTTATTTAAAAACCAAAATTGCAACCATGTTAGTCTAACTTTATGAGACATTGACAAAATTACCCTAAGGACAAAAATGTCTAACAATTTGGTCAAGCTTAACTCATACGACTTCAATTTGGACTCAAAATCGTTCAAATTATTTTTAAAAATTGGTATTTTGAGATAAGAGAAGGCACGCTTTTGAATAACTTATAAGAATACTCTTCTGTGATTGAAAAGTCACAGGTTCGAATTACATAAATAATCTTTTTGTAAAATATAAAAATAAGACTCCGTATAATTAATATCTCTCGTCTTATTCTCGTAAAACGAAGAGTTTTATATATTGAGGTCGTTATCGTTGTTATAATTATTTTGAAGAGTCAAACTTTGAGTTTACTTTCTAAATTCAAACTCAATTTAAATTTCAACTAATTATAATATAACCGAGTGATGTTAGGCCGACCATTAAGTCAGATTGCCATCTCTAAAATTTCTAAATATGGCTAATAGAGAGTGAGCGTAGATAAGGCAACAACATAACATGCGTGCTGAGCACTTAGAACGTTACTTTATAAAAGTCATGCATAACGTGATTGCATAAAGTTTGCAGCTAAATCTTCATTAGCATAATACCCAAAAAGTCTATATTAAAAAAGCTCTAATCGTGGATTTGGTGAAAGTACAGAGAAGAGACAAATTTTTTTTTTAAGGATTAGTCCAGAGACTAATCTCCTCCGCGATAAGAACATCTCAAATCAAAGAGGGCTACAATTAACTCAGGAGTTTGTTGCATTCTCAAAAGTCGAACCATCGACCTCTATGTGCTACCTATGTCAACCCACTAGGCTAGAAGAGACAAAAATTTTACTTTTAGGGTGAGTCATTAATTAATTTTGATCTTGCTCTGTTGTAAATATCATAAGTTTAAGTCATGGAAGCAGTCTCTTTGTAAAAATATAAAAAAAATATTGCGTGTATTTATGACCCTTTTCGGATCCCTGCAAAGTGAAGAGCCTTGTCCACTAGATACATTGACTTTAGATTAGCATTTCTTCATTGAAATTTAGTTGGATTAATTTATCTATATTGTGTCGTGTAATTTTTTTGAATAAATATTTTAGCAATAAAAGTAAAGATCTATTTAAAATAAAATAATAAGAAATTTGCAATGGCTATTTAATAAACGTCAATAACAAATCAATTTTTTACTTTTAATTATTTTTTCATGTAAGTCATTTGAAAACAATTAAGGATAAAATTATGTACTACTAAATCTCTCAAAACTTGATGTATTAGCGACATTTTTGCTGAATTATTATTGTTGTAATAAGCTAAAAATTTAACCTCACTGTTGACTCCTTTTTTTCGTTAAATTGGATATTAAAATACTTTTGTGGGGGCTCCAACTCAAGCAAAAGCCATAAAAGTAGAGTTACTTTGATACAAACACTATCTTGATTTTCAAAATATTATTAATTAATTTTTGTTTTAAGAATAAGCTAAATTTTAACAATTTTGATTAATGAATAGAATAAAATATTGTAAAAAGAGTATAATTTTCAAATTATTAAACAATAAATGAGTAATTTTCAAAAAAATAATTTAACTATAAACTCGTTTTAACACTTATCCTTTATTTTAAATAGATAATTTTATTTTTTTAAGTATTGTTTTTTAAAAGCTTTTTATAATATAAATATTTGAAATAACCATTTAAATTGTATGATATATTATTGCAAATAACATAAAATTTTTAAATTATTTTTAATATATTTAAATTTCAATTTAATAGTGCAATCGATTATTTTTAATACCGAGTTAATTCAATAAAATTTAATTAAGTATAGATTGCTTAAGTTTAATATATTTATTAAAAAAATTAGCTTCTATATTGTTATTTAAATTAAATATACTCTTCTTTTCGAAAAATGGTTATGTACGAAATTGTGTAATAAATAATTGCTTAATATTAAATAAATCTATGTTTATCCAAAAAAGAAGGAACAACGTGGGGGATGATGTAGAATGACGTGGCAGCCGACAGAGAGAGGGAAAGGGAAACAAAAGAACGTGTAAATTGGTAAACGGCAGTAGTGGTTGACTTACTGACTTTGATGATTTTGACACGTTAACACATTAAAGCCGACGACTCCATCCACGTCAGCCACTACTTTTTATTTAATTTATATTTGTGTTTTAAAACAATAATAACAAAACCCTTGTCACACAAAATGACAAAATTTAGAAAGATTAAGTAGCATAGTAATCTTACTCCCTTTTAAAAGAGCAAAATACTCAAATTCTTATTCATGATAATAAAACTCACTAAAAAATTGGGGAGTAAAAACTAAAATTTGTAGATGCGCAAATTGAATAGATGCTCGAGTTAAAGAATGAGCACGTCTGTTGGCTTGCCTACGAATCCACCTATAAGAAATATTCGGTAGCGATAATAACAAAGTCTTACAATCACAAATAATAGTACCCAACTCGAAAAGATTAAAGTCCGGTGAGCTAAGTGTGAAAAATAAAATTTGAGAATCCATAAAAATAGTGTTACCGCCTCCAATATATTGGTGTCTTAGAATTTGTAAGGATTATCGAAGTGCTAGTGTTAGAAAGAAGTTGTTTCTGAATCACATTTGTGTTTTAAACATAAAAATTAATAAATTACTCACGAGATAAAAATATTTTAAAACCTTTATTATAAAATTTAATAAAAAGTTTTTAGTATTCATTTTAGACAAAATTGATTTAATTGATTAGTATATAATGATAAATAATTTTATTATACATAAAAACAATTTAATTACTATAAATTATAATAATTACAAAAATCACTAAAATAATATTCATGTAATTCAATCTATTTAAGAAATATAAGTGAAAAGGTTTTGTAACTAAGGATTAATGAATATTCATAGTCCTTAATATTATTTAATATACAAGATATTTTTTATAAAACAATAGTTGAGGTTGTGGAATGGGGCATGAGACCAAAAAGTCTTGTGTTCGAATCCTCCTATTTAACGCTCTCTCGATTTAGCATGTCGTACAGAGCTTGTGTAGTGCGGAATATCCAGTTAGCGTAATTTGCAAGATATTACGTCAATCCGAAAGTTTACTCAGTGCACATCTAAAGAATAGTGACTCTGAGTTTCTCATTTTCGAAAAAGTTAATATTATTTAATATACAAAATATTTTTTATAAAACAATACAATATCTTAAAAGGCTTTTGTAATGCAATTATTTTGTAATTATAGACACAGAACATGTGAAATCACATTTAATGAATGCAATTATTTTGTAATTATAAACAAAGAACGTGCCAAATCAAACAGTTGGGCGTTAACTTGCAAGTTGCAAGTCAAGCCCCATCAAAACTCTGCCCAAGAATTGAAACTTGTCAAGTTTGGAGCATTAAACAGCCGAGTCCGTCATATATACATGCAATGGCTCACAGTCCTCGGTTGTATAGGTGACCTTATACGCGATAGTGATGGCAATTGATTTGGAGGATTTACATAGAATTTCAGATGGTTATTATGGGGAGTTTTTATAGAGCTATCACTCGCTCGGAACCTGGGCTTCTGCCGACTAGAACTGAAAGTAGATTCTATCGCAGTGTACTATATTATCTCTTTCTCGGACAACTACGCCACAGCTTTCAATCCCATTGTCACATGTATCCTTGAACTGTTCACGCAAAATTGATTTGTTGTTCATTGACATGTATATTGAGAGAGCAATAAATATACTGACTGGGTTGCTACTTATGCAGGACATTTTGATATCGGTATCATATATTTTAATATTACATTTATCGGGTGCCAATGTATTCTCTTAGAAGATATGTGGGTTATGTTTCGTCAGACTTGTTATGTAACTTTTTGACATTTTCCCTTAAAAAAAAGCTAGACCTACAATTGAATCTAAGATTTTTAATAATAAAAATTATAAAAATAAATTAAACTAAAAATTAACTGGTTTTCAATTTTTATAATTGAGCTCATCGAAAAAGTAAAAGGTTGATTTAATTCCTATTTAGCAATTAGCGAATTACATTATCTATTAACTGATAGCGAATTATATCAGTTAATTTAACGAACGGATAATATTAACTGTTTATTAAAAATGTTTAGTAAATTAGATGTTTAGTATTAACTATTTATGTGTAAAATGATTAATGAGGGCGTGACTATGTAACTTGAATTGTCTCGTGTTATAATATAAGAATAAAGTGATTTATATATAAAATTAGGGTTTATAACGTATTGTCAAAGTTTCAAGCTGAAATTTCATACTTTTAATTATGTATAATTTTATTTGAATTTGATATAATTTTTAATATTTATTAGTATCGGTTTTGGATTTATTAAATTTGATGAACAAAGATTTGTGAATTTGTATATTAGAAATGATAAAGATATAGAGTCTTATATAATTCAAGTAAATAAAGATAAAATACATATGACATATATATTAACCAAATTAAATATTATTGATATAATAATTCAACCGAATTTTAAAATATCACTTATACTAATTAAATTAAATTAAAATTAATAATTTATTATAATTATTTTAAGTTATCAATTCAATTTAAATTTAGTTGATTTAATCGAGATTAAGAGTTGAGTTGAATCGTGGTATTAATAATATTTAATTAATTCTTAAGCTACGTTTATGTGACGTACGTTTTATCGTATTCTAAAAATAATTCGGAGATTTACCTGGTGCGCATCCAAAAGATAGCAGCTGCGGATTCCTTCGTTTAGAAAAAAAATATTCTAAAAGTAATTTTATTTTTTTAAAATTTAAAAATAAAAATTTTATCAAAATGACTTAAAATTACATAAATCAAGCGATTTAGGTCATAAGTTATTTTCTTTAAACTTATTGCTTAAATCTATTCCAATATCTCTTGCAAACCTCAACAGGCTATGGCCGGTTTCTAGATTTCATTGTGCCCGGAAGAAGGTGTTTCGATTTACCCAAAATTCCAAGATCAAACAGTAATCATGTCAAACAATCCAGATCAAATCAAACAGAAATCATATCAAGCAATCTTACGGAAAGATACATCTCAGCGATTCAAAGTCCTTATCACACCCCTTCTCATATAGAGAGTACAAGATCTTAAAGAACATCCTGAATCCTTGTTCCCCGGAAACACCAACTACCCCATCTGCAACAACCAATGCAATGCTCCGTAGTTACTGCTTCGCGTAAATACTCCATTTTTGGTTGTTATAAGACCTCAAAACATGAACTGTTCAATACCCAGATAGGAGTGACTGATGTTGGATGGAATCAGATATGCATAAAACTAGAGCAGGTTTTGATTTCTTTTTCAGATCAGAACTTGAAACATTATCTATAAAAGTATTATCTTGTAGTGTTAAGTGTTAACAGTAATTGTTACCTACTCCCAAAGAATTATTTAAGGCAAAAAGATCTGCCTCAAACATCACTCAATTCCCATTTTTTCCAAGAACAGACACTGACAGGTCTCTTTAATAAGAACACAAGTTCACTCTCTTTACACGTTCAACTTTGTATACCCATAAATTTAGTCTGTGAGAGTTTGTTGATGCATTTGCAGGTGCTAATAATATTATCACACCCAAATTGTCAGCAAATCATCTTAATATAAATATTCTGATCTAAATATGAAGTGTATATTCTAGTGGGCAAGTGTCAGAAGTAGTCGTTCAGAGTCTAGCTGGCACCACCGCAAATATCGGAAGTCAAACACCAACAACATCGCCGGAGTTGAGTTCAGAAACGGAACAGTCACCTGCCGTCCATTAAAGTTCAAACTCAAGCTCGAGTCTTTTTGTGTGCTTGTCAACTGATGCAATAACTTCAATACCCTATTTTTTCTACTTTATGAATAGTCAGCTCGAAGAAGAAAAAAAGGTTTTTTCTTTTTTCTATCCTTTTCTCTGTATTTAAGAAACTATAGGAATTGAGAGAGAGAGAGAGAGAGAGTTCAGAGTTCCACGTTTTGACTGGCCATTTGCTTTCTTTCCCTCGTTATCTATCGGAACTGACAGGAATTATTTGTTAGTGATTGTTTCTGGAGCTTACCTTTTTGTTCTTTTCCCGTGAAGAACTCGGAATTGTGGAGAGGAAGAGTTATACAGATTGGTTCTGAACGGAAGTGAACAAAAGCTTGCATTACGAAGGTTAAAGTTGTGTCCTTTTTTGGTTTCTTGTTCATAGTTTTAGACATGAGGGTATTTTGGTTAGTGGGCAGGGCTCATAGGAGAAGCAGAGTATATGCATCAGAGTCGGAGATTCAGTTCTCATGAATCATGTTGGATAAACGGAACACAGTGGTGTTCACCTTCCTGCTATGGCTGTTTCTGTTAGAACCCACATTTGAACAGGTTCAGACACTGAGTTCACGCATTGAGAGGCGGGCTTTGCTTCAACTGAGATCGTCTTTGGGGCTAAGAGGCAAGGACTGGCCTAAAAAAGCGGACCCTTGCTCAATTTGGAGAGGTATTCAATGTGAAAATCGCAGTGTTTCTGGGATTAACATTTCTGGGTTTCGCAGAACGAGGATTGGTTCACGGAACCCGCAATTTGCGGTTGATGCTTTGGCCAATCTGACTCACCTGAATTCCTTAAACGCATCAAGATTGTCGCTTCCTGGTTCTATGCCTGATTGGTTTGGTCAAACGCTGGTGTCTCTGCAAGTTCTTGATCTTCGTTCCTGTTCTATACGCAATGCTATTCCTGAGAGCCTTGGGAATTTGACAAATTTAAGGATTCTTTATTTGTCTGATAATAACTTTACGGGTATAATTCCCTCGAGTTTGGGTCAGCTGCTGGGGCTTTCTGTTCTTGATCTGTCTCAGAATTTGCTTACTGGATCTATTCCTGAATCGTTTGCTTCGCTTCAGAACTTGACTAGTCTTGATATTTCTTCCAACTTCTTAGCTGGGTCGATTCCTAGTGGCATTGGTTCGCTTGTGAAGCTGAGGTATCTAAATGTTTCTAACAACAGTTTGTCTTCTTCGATACCTGCTCAACTTGGGCAACTTGGTAACTTGGTTGATCTTGATCTTAGCTTCAATTCATTATCTGGGTCAGTTCCAGAGGAGTTTCGAGGATTAAGAAATTTGCAGAGAATGCTGATTGGGAACAATCGTCTCGATGGATCTTTGCCGGTCAATTTGTTCTCTTCTTCCAGTCAGATTCATGTTGTGGTTCTGAAGCATAATGCTTTTACTGGTGGTGTTTCTGATATGGTCTGGTCAATGCCCAGGTTAAGTCTGCTCGACATCTCCGGCAACAATTTTACCGGAGCTCTGCCGATTAGTGGTTCGAGTTTCAATGCCACTGCTGCTCAACTGAACATATCTTATAATTGGTTCTATGGAAATCTGACTCCTGTATTAAGAAGGTTCAGTTTGATGGATCTATCTGGTAATTACTTTGAAGGAAAAGTTCCCAAATATGTAAGTGAAAATGCATCTTTTGCTCGTAATTGTCTCCAAAATGTATCAAACCAGAGGAGTTTGCTTGAATGTACATCCTTTTACGCTGATAGGAACCTGACTTTTGATGATTTTGGACAACCAAATTCCACACAACCTCCAACTAGAGAAGCTTCAGGGAAGAAGAACAGAAACGTTATAATATTGGCAAGTGTTTTGGGAGGAGTTGGCTTGACAGTGCTTTTGGGACTAGTACTGATAGTGTTGTTCTTTTGCATACGTAAGAAGGGTACTACAAAAGAAAGAGAGGTTGATACTGGAACTGTTCCTGCTCAGAGTACTCCCCAACCACCTGGAACATCACTAAACTTTTCTAGTTTAGGAGACACACTTACTTATCAGCAGCTGCTTCTGGCCACTAGTGATTTTAATGATTTGAATCTCATCAAACATGGCCATTCAGGTGATCTCTACAAGGGATTCCTGGAAAGTGGGATCCCTGTTGTTGTGAAAAAGGTTGACTTGCAGTCTATAAGAAAGGAATCTTACTTACTCGAATTGGACTTTTTCGGTAAGGTTTTACATTCTAGATTAGTACCCTTGCTAGGACACTGCTTAGAGAATGAAAATGAGAAGTTCCTGGTCTATAAATATATGCCAAATGGGGATTTGTCAAGTTCCTTATTCAGGAAAAATAGTCAAGAAGATGACAGCTTGCAATCATTAGATTGGATAACAAGAATGAAAATAGCAATTGGAGCTGCAGAAGGTCTATCGTACCTGCATCATGAATGTACACCACCTATTGTGCATAGGTATTCTCTACTTCTTGTTATTCTCACTTTTCCATGATTATCTTTTTGCTTCCATTGACTTTAATGCTCCCTTCTAGTATTTCTGACTAATTTGTTACATCATTCCTTCCCAAATGCTTCTGCAATCTGTTCCACGCGGCCTGATCATATGAAAACGATTTTCCACTCAACTGGTGGTTAATAGATTTGATAGTTTTCGATTCTGTTGTCAGATTTTGTATGTTCAGGTTGGCAATTAAGTAGATATCTAATAAAGGGCTAGTTTTAATGTGAAAACAACTGAGTCGCTTGTTACGGTTTAATTGTCTCATATCGGTAATAAAAGAGGTTGATGTGGGGTTTATAGGCTTATGGGCTCTCCCACCTTTTAAGCTAGCTTTTGGGGATGGTTCTCCCATGAGAACTATAACAATTGGAATCAGAGCTAACATCACTCCTTCAAGTCCTTGTGTCACGCCCACTGGTGGTGACGCTGGTATTGTAGTGTTCGCCTAGAGTTAGAAAAGGTCTAGCGCACAGCCAGCCTGTGGGTGCGTGGGTGGTGAAGCCAGTATAGCAGTATTCGCCTGGACCTAGAAAAGGTCTAGCATACAGCCGGCCCGCCGGTGCCTAGGCTGCGAAGTGTGGTGGAATGTTAAGGTCTAATTGTCCTACATCGATAATAAAAGAGGCTGATGTGAGGTTTATAGGCTTATGGACTCTCCCACCCTTTAAGCTAGCTTTTGGGAATGGTTCTCCCGGGAGTTCTGGCTGCTGATTGCTATGTTAATTATTGCATTATCACTTCATAACTACATTCATTAAATTCTCCACTACATTACTTAATTCAGTTACTGAATTACCTTTGTTTGGTGTTGTTAAAGAGATGTTCAAGCCAGCAGTATACTCCTCGATGATAAATTCGAAGTACGGCTTGGGAGTCTAAGTGAAGTCTGTACTCAAGAAGGGGATACACATCAAAGCAAAATTACCAGGTTGCTGCGATTTCCGCAGTAAGTATTTTGTGAAAAACGCTAATCTGTTTGCTCTAGTGATCAATGATGTTAGGTTAAAGGGTTTGAGATGATCAATTAGTAGCATTACTTAAATACAGTTTGGCATGTGTATTGGCATTGCTTCTCAATGATGTTTTATATTTCGAAAAGAAAGACTACAATAACAGAGTAACAGCAAGCATTGTCCTTTTTAGACTTGAGACACTGGCATGTTTCTGTCTGAGTTATAGGCATATATCAGTGTCCACGATTAGTGTATATTCTCACTAACCTTTTGGACCTTTATTATGTGCAGGTCCTCGGAACAAGGCACTTCTGGTACGTAGTTTCTTGTATTGAACTGCTTCTAAGAATATACAATTGACCCATATGATTCATTAACAGTTTTAGCTTCAAAATCACATATGTACTGGTATAACTATGTACTGCTTTTAGTTTTTTTTATAACCAAGTTCATATCCAGATAGAGAATCAGATTTAAATTCACAAAAGTAAAAGTTATTGTACCAGATCTTTTTGTTTGTATTGAAGCCTGGGATGGGAACCATGTCACAAGGTTTACTTGATTTGAACTTGAGAGAACTTGTTGTTTCTTTAGGTTATACATTGTCTACTTCTTTGATCACACAGACCTCTGGCTTATATGGCATTGCTCTTAAAGGGTGTCTTCATATTTTTCACTTGATACATGAGATGAGGTTTTTGTGTCCAAATATGGCAATCCCTGTAACTGTCCTTTCTTGGGAGTCATGGGAACTTACATTTTTGTTGGTTATATGAGTGCTTGTATATCTCCGTTTATCGGGACAATGGAACATGGCAGGAATGTGCCATCTCATAAACACAGTTTCCTTCATAGTCCTCATTGTCTGGTTTTTCAGTTATGCTTGTTTCAGCACAAAGAAACATGACAGTAATTCTCTTAGTGAAGTTCTGCTGTGGGCTATTGTGACTTCTAGTTTAAACAAAATGAAACACAAACCTGTAGTTGTTGCTTGTGCCAGTTAGCTAGGTAGTGCAGTTTCTGAAAATTTTTCATTTTGATGATCAGCTGGAAAAGGTAAAGTAGTTGGCATTTTCTGTAACTGAAACTTAACTTCAGGAGTAATCAAACTTGCTTCTCACAATCGATGAAAAAAACGAAAAGATAAAAACGCCAGAAGGCCAGTGGTTTGCCTGCTACTCTGGTTTTGTTTGTGTGAAGTTGACTGTCTATCCAAATTGTTTCTGAATTTTGTTTAATGTGTGATCAGGTTCATTAACAACAACATGTGCTTATGATGTTTACTGCTTTGGGAAGATATTGCTTGAGCTGGTGACAGGAAAACTTGGTATCAGTTCATCAAGTGACACACAACTGAAGGACTGGTTAGATCAGATATTGCCTTACATCAGTATATATGACAAGGAAATGGTGACAAAGATTATTGATCCATCTCTGATCATAGACGAGGATCTACTAGAAGAAGTGTGGGCAATGGCGATTGTTGCTAGGTCTTGCCTGAATCCGAAGCCCTCGAGGAGACCCTTTATGAGATACATCCTCAAGGCTCTAGAGAACCCTTTGAAGGTTGTCAGGGAAGAGAGTTCAAGCTCTGCTAGACTCAGAACAACCTCTTCCAGAGGATCTTGGAATGCTGCTTTATTTGGTAGTTGGCGCCAGAGCTCATCAGATGTGCCGGCTATCCCGGCAGCATCTAGCATCCGGGTAGAAGGAACTAGTAGTTTGAAGCAGTCAGGGACATCAAATTCCCAGGGAAGTGGCCAGAATGGTGGAGACCATTCATCATCTCGCAGGCGGCATTCGAGGGAGATTTGCCCGGAACCATCAAGTGCACAAGATGTAGAGATACAAGATCAAGCTTAACAGGGTGAAGATTGTTTCATGATTCATAACTAATAATGCAGCAGGCTATTAATTTGAGTGTCTGCTTGCTGGTACCCCATTCCTCTGTTGTTTGTGGGTTCGGAATCTGATTTGAGTTTGTGAGCTTTTTTCCCGTCATTCTGGCTTCTGAAAGCTGCATAATCTTATTCTAGACAAGTTCTAGCAAGAATGCTCGATCCTGATATAGTAGCAGAGATTAAGGTGATGCCTTTGGCGGTTATGGTCATTATTTTGTTCAGCAACTTGTTAATGATCAAAATGAGCTTCCATTTTCTGTAATTTCATTGCTTCTTTGCGGTCTGTTTCTCTTTTTTTTTTTGTAAAGTCTAGTTTTGAAGGATTTCGTAACTCTGAAGCAGATCAGATCATTATTTTCCAGAAAGAAAATAAAAGAAAGATCATACTTATTATCAGCAGTTCCAAGTTATGCAGATAACTATTCTCATTCGATCTCTTTTCTACAGATACCGCTTTTACATTTGTGGACTCTCTAAATATGAATTAAAATCTGCCAACTTCCAGTTAATGATCAAATCTTAGACCAGAGCTTTTCTTGAGTATAACATGAGTTACTTCAACATGAGCATAGTGGAGATCGGTTTCGGCTAACCTACCCTCTTCCATCCGTCGGGTTGCATATCAGTTAAAATAAATTCTTTCCGATGAATCAAAATCTCAATTTCTTTTCAAATGGTGCAGCTTCTTATAAAACATATGCAGATAATAACAAGTTTTCCGTGATAATAAGTTTTCACTCTCCACTTTCTTTCTAAAATGGACTGGTTTTAACACTCCATATTTACCAGAAGCAAAACACTCCTTTCCAAAGAAGAAACCTGAAACACAGAAATCAGAATTGTCCCACCTGAACATTACTACTCACTACTTGCTTTTGCCTGAAATTTGAAACAAAACAAACACTTGAAATTTCTCCAAAACCCCATAAAAGAACAGGGGACAAGCAACGAATTGTGAAGGGTAAAAAATGGATCTTTATTCCATACCGCCGTACCATGCGCTCGTGACCTGATGTTTTAGTTTCCTTGTAATTCAAAAAAAAAAAAAAAAAAGAGAGAACCGACATTCAAATTGTGAATTAAGCAGCTGTCCTGAGCTCGGGCATTGCATAAACAGGGTGAAGAAGATGACCGTCCTTAGGCTCAACATGAACCCACCTGCGTTCACCTTTACGTCCCATCAATTTCTTTCGCTCAAATTTCACACAGCCTTCCTTCAAAGCATACAAAGTGTGATCAGTCCCCATTCCAACGTAGTTTCCAGGATGAAAATGAGTCCCTCGTTGTCGTACGATGATGTTTCCAGGAATCACTCTCTACAATTACAACCAAATTCACAAAAAAAATGATTATAAAACAATCACCCAAAGCAGCCCTTTAAGCCAAAAGTTATGTATTTCAAAAAATGTTAATTTCTCTTACCTCTCCACCGAATTTCTTAACCCCAAGATTCTTGGGTTTAGAGTCTCGACCATTTTTGGTGGATCCGGCGGTTTTCTTAGTGGCCCACCTCCGAAACATCAACCCTAGTCCTCCGGATACATCTGCATAATCATACATACCAAACAAAGGACCGTCTTTAGCCACCAACAGACACTAACCCATTTCTCGTAAAGCACTAAGTAGATCATAGACCCTCGTACCAGATGCACCGGAGTAAAGTGGAGCATTGGTGACCAGATCTTTGAGATTAACTCTTCTGCATAGAGAACTCAGATAACTCATCCTTTTGTGTATGTCTTCAGAACGACCTGTAACGAGCAGTCACCAGAAAATATCACAAGTTAGCCGCCGTCATAATACTTCCGGCGAAATTCAACAGGTAATAGTGAATCTACAGAAGAGTGTCAAGTATCAACCTCAGGGAGGGACTAAGCTTGACTGATCAACCTGCGATCAGGGTTTAGCGATTGTGAAATGGAGGAGAGACGCTTTGTCGTTTCGACACTTTTAAGATAAGTTGGGCCTTTCTGGTTAATTGGGCCTATATTTATAGTGGGCTTATCTATGAAACATCGGTAGTACTTAACTTTTCTAAATTATCTATGGAAGCAATTATTTTTTATTTTTATTAGTTAAAAAAGGTTCATTTAGTCAAAGTTTGGAGTTAATTTTCCATTTCTGTAACATATTCCTTATTTTTTGATGGGATAACATATTACATTATTCTTCATTATTTAATGTTTTACAAATGAGTTCGTAAGTTAAACTAATAAAATACGAAGTTTAAAAGAAATTATCCTTATCCACACACAAATTTGAAGTTAACAAAAAAAATATTGTTAAATAAATAAATAAATAATTATTTTATAAAAATTTATTAATTAATAAAAACTAACCCAATAATTGATCAAAATTTTTACAAGATTTTTATCATTAAATCGACCGAACAGATTAAATTTTTTGATCACTATGATTTTGATTTGAATTATAAGAATTTTAAAATATTAATAAATAAATTAAAAATTTTAAAATTGAATATAAAATTAAAAAAATCCTTAAAAACTAAAATACTTTTGAACATATCAACTTTTTTTCATGAGTAAAAAAGAAAAACTCAAAACTTAACCTTTTTAGACTTGATCAATTACAAGAAATTAGATTAAATTAATGTAAAATTAATAGGTCAAAATATATTTAATTAAACTAAAACAAAAAAAATGAGTTAACCCAATTCAGTTGCCATTGCTAATTTAGAGAATTTCTCCATAAAAATGAACATCATCCTAAAAATCAACCTTTCCTAAACAAAACAAACCTACAAAGGAAGAATAATTTGTCATAGAAACAAACTCATTAAACACAGTTAACGAAGTACAATGGCGTAGTAGCCAATGAAGGGTACAAAAGATGTAGTTTTCCTGAAGATTTTGTTGAATGAACTTCTCAGGTGTAAACTTTCTCAAAAATATTATAAAGGTATCATCAATGGATAAGTTAAAATCTGATTTAGCTGTCAACATCTTGAATTCCAATGAGACACAAAGGGTTTTTCTTGATGAGACTAAGATCCACCTGAGATAACAGAAAGAGTGCATGTCAATTTCTCACAAGAGGCCAATTTTCTTTTATTTTCAGAAGATCTGATATTTTGACAGAACGGAATTCTTTCATTTCGAAATCCAAATTTGAAGGGGCTTTTTCATTCGTTCGAAAGAGAGAATTGTAACGGAAGATGATTGATAATGGAACATGAAAACAAACATATTGTAAACTAGTTAGCAGTAATACCTTGTGTCCAAACAGATCTCTGATATTGTCAATTCCGTACAGTATCATTGTTGGTCTGGTTCAATTCGATTTGATTTGAGTTGAGATCTCATAACGAATTATAAGCACAATTCCAAATATTACAAAGTTTATTTATTTCTATAAAATGAGGATGATTTTCTTACCTTTCAAGTGAAAGGCCCCATGCGATAACATTCACGTCTTCAGGGAATCCCATCGGACGCAACATTTCCGGTCTGAACATGCCTGAATTCCCAATTTCCACCCACTTCCCAAAGCCTTCGTGGTAACTGATGCACACAGGATACATTCATGCGATCTAATCGTGCAAATCCAAATAGACATTAACAGGATCCTAGGATTATCACCTGAAAATCTCCATGCTAGGCTCAGTATATGGATTATAAGCAGGCTTGAAACGTAGTTTGGACATGCCTAAAAGCAAAATAGAGCACATTTTGAAGTCAGGCTCATGTCATGGTAAGAAGCAGTCTCCTAGAAGCAAAGCTTTCATGATACACACAGAGGACTTCTCTGGGGGTTAAAGTTTTTAAACAAACCAATGCTTCAGTAGAATATCAATTCAATACCCAAACGTGAGAAGAAGTCATCCAGAACTCCAATCAAGTGACTTAGAGTAAGTCCTCGGTCACATACAAGACCTGACACAGACAAGCAACTAGTTAGTTGATCATTTAGTGACATAAAATATAATAAATCTAATAAGAGTACCGAAAATAAATATGAAAGTCATTAGACAGAGACCAGATGTCACCGAGGTCTAAGGAAATGACCAAAACAGAAAAATTGTTTAACTACTGTTATATGCTTTGAGGTAGACAAAAAAGTCGCTTATTTCAGTCTATGACTTCACTTTAAACGTATGATCTAGGGATACCTTCAATCTGGTGGAACTCTGCAAGATGAGTACGATCTACAGCTTCATTGCGGAAAACTCGATCAATTGAGAAGTATCTTTTTGGGGTAAAAGTTTGCTCTTTCGCATGCTGTGAAGCAAAATGTAAACTAAAAATAAATTCCCCATGTTAAAATAACAGATGAAGGAAATGGGGCCGTAGGAGCAGGGAGAATTATTACATAATCACCCTTTAAAACAAAAAAATGCGGATCATCGATGAAAACTAAATGAAAACAGAGTGTTCAAGATTTACTGAAATTCAAACATAAGGGCATATTGGATTTTAGGCTTTTATATTGAGGGAATAGTTGCGGTGAAACATCAAAGACAAAAGTTCAAGGATTTAAAACTCTCAATTCATAATTTTTCTTTGCATATAGTGCAAGTCAAGATTGGCATGAGTTTGGCATCCCCACAGAACTCAGAAGGTTTTAAGGGCTCTGATGCGGTGCTGCAAAGGGATAAACTGGAAAGAACTACAGAAGAAAGTAGTAGTTAATCGAAGATAATAATAACAAAACTAACAGGCTTTACAAGCTAATTGAAATGAATAGTCGGGCTGAAATTGAGTATTACCTGTGCTAATGCATAAAGCATCCGAGAAGAAATTGCAGTTGTGTGAGTTCGCAAAAGATTTTTGTTTGCTTCATCCCGTTTCCATTCATAACAATATCTGTTTAAAAAATGGCTCTAGTAATCTGAAAGTAATGGCACACAATGACATTGAGAAGTGATAAAACTGACTGTCATACCCCCTCGAGCCATAACCACCAGACTCATGAACACGCTTCACCCTCTCAACATAATCTTCAGGCAATTGCTTTGTCGTTGAAGGAACTACCAAACACAATAAACTGTTGTCAAAAAATGAAATGACAGGTAGTTGATATACCAATAATCCCCCAAGTTAAACAGACCTTGGAGGAAGAAAGTATCATGTGAATCACGGGCAGGATGTTGCTGTGGCTGAAATAGTGCATCAAAGTTCCAGAAGCTGCAATCAAACAGAAACTTAACGTTCAAAAGCAAACAGCAAAATAGCACCACTTCATAAGATTTCAAGAGGAAAATTTATGGAACTGCCAGAAAACAGTAACTTTTTCTCCTGAGATGTTGCACGCTAATTTGACTGCAAATTTAGGGAATATTTATTTCAGCAACAAGAGTTTCCTTCCAAGAAACTTCCTAAATACTATGGAAGTTAGTTACTACCAAGTATGCAAGCCGTCAGCAACTGTAGAAGAAAAATCACTCACACTTCTTCAAACTATAACTTCTCTTCTAATCTTTTTCACTGAGTAACATATAGCAGAAAGACAAACAATGATCTTTTTTCTAGTGTGGTTTATTAAAGCAGAAAAGAAGTGAAGATTCAAAGCGTAAATAAGAGAACAGATGACAATTGATGTGGAAAACAATGGCTTATGTTAAACAAGTATGTGAAAAGGAAAAAGAGATCAGTTACCTGCTCTCAACAAATTTATTTGTAGGCATTTCTTCAAACCTGCAGTCAGTAAAAGATCCAAGTCCAAATTTATTAGACATTTAAAACTTAATAGATCAGTGAAAGTAAGAATAAGAACACAAAAAGCAGGTCTCACTTCATCATACGAAATATGTTCTTCAATCGCTCTTTCACCTAGACACACATACAAGTTTGATAAGAAAGATATATAAAATTCATAATTAGTCATAGATGTCTGAATGGTATACCTGAATGAAGTTCAACCTACTACTTTCCTCATGACATAAAAGATAAAAAAGGATTTGTCAAACATGTTTACCCCAATTATCATCTATATAAAGGTAATTACTTTTCCGATGAAAATGAAAAATGGGCCATTGATCAGCTAATTGTAAAAATATTATAAAAGATCTAAATAAAATGAGAGATTGTTGCCTTGTTGAGTGGGTGAAGATGACCACATTCAGCTGGTGGACCCTTGGCACTAAAGTTATATTCTTTGAACTCCAAATCCTTCCAATCACCCCTAAAGTATCAGATGATTAATCATCAAGTCAACAACAAAAAGGAGATGCCACAAAATGCAAATCCAAAAAATCATTAAATCCAAGAATTACACCTTTGGAGATTTTCTCGAGTCAAATCAGTTGCTGCTTTCTTCCTTTCAGGAGCATAATTTGGACCTTTTTTCACAGAGTAGCCCTTCCATGTCCTATAGCAGAATCATTATTCAGTAAAACATCAGCAGTATAAGTTCTGAAATCTGGATTCACCCCCTCATATAATAAGAGAAAAGAAAAGGAATATTAGAATCATGTTTTCTAGGAACATTACTGTAAAGCAATAAGCTTTCTTGCTTTAAGAGGATTGATATCATCCTTTTCAACTCCCTACAATCACATATAACAAACAATATATTACAAGATAGGAAAAAAAAAGTCACACAAACAGATTTGGGCAACAACTGGATAAACTGATGAGCCCTATAGACTCCAAACAAGGAAGACTGAAAGAATAGAAAAGGAATAAAGTGTAAACTGTTTCTATTATCTCAAAGCTGAAACCTGCTGATTAATATAATACTGTTAATAGGCAACAAATAAATGTCAAATCCATTTATTTCCCTTATGCTTCATTAAAAGTCAACATTAAACAAATTGAAAAGCCAATAATTGGAAGAACTAAAAAGGAAAGGTTTCAAAACTATATATTTTGTTAGAAAATGGTGTACCTGGCCATTTTGTATCTGTAAAAGCAAATCCTTCACTTTGTCTTCAACATGTTGAACCTAACAAAGTCAAAAAAGGAAGTGCAATGAATACGAGAAGTATGGACTATGAAATTCAGAACAGCATCAATCAATACTAGCCTAACAATATACCTACAAAATATTGCAATTACAGATGAAAGTTACCTAACTATAGCAGTTACACTTTGTAATTTCAAAGTGTTCACCTAGATAAAACAGACCAAGGAAAAAATATATGACCGCAATATTCTAAAGATAAATACTCCATCAACATGTAGATTGGGAAGCCAAAGTCAAGTCATTATGAAACATTATTAATCACAGGCGAAGGTTTCGCCTTTATAATTCTGAGAGTTCCACCAAAACTAAACTTGGATACATTACCTTCCTGGATAGTTGCTTTCCCATTTCCACCCATTTATTCTTTCCAGCCTGCGAGCACCCTATTTTGAAAACTGCCGGATCAAATTTTTTCTGAAAGACAAAACAGGTTCATCCAGAAATCAGCATTTGACACCATATATAAAAAAGCAGAGCAACATTAAAATTTTAAAGAGTAAAACTAAAGTATCCAATCCAATAGTCATGTATAAACTTCTAATGAGAAAGTAAATTTAAAGAAACAGAACCTGTAATTCATCTTTCGAGATGCTACCCTCCGGCGGCACGGCTAAGAACAGCTGAACTTCAGGTGATCCTTCGGCAGCATATCGGTTGCCCTCGTCAGTGAGCACCCAAGTCTCTTTCTTTATGTCCTGCGATATTCACCAAACTAAATCAAACCCAAAGACATGCTAATGTTCAACACTCCATTTCTAACCATTTCTTCAAAGAAGCACAATTCTTTACTTCCTTAATTTCCTATAGAGTTGAATACACCATAACTAAACTAACCAGACAGTGATACGTTACCTGGGCCTCGACGTAACGGAAACCATGGAGGCTTTTGACGACGTTAACAATCTCGTTATGATCGATTCCATGCTCGGCGGCGAATTGCCCGGAATCGGAGATTTCGTTGTGGTTTTGGAGGTAGCGTAGGACAGCCTCCTCCGCCATTAGCTGAATTGCACTCGTTTGCTCTAATCTCTGTGGAGGCTTGGAATTAGGGTAAAGCCAGTGAGAGAGATTTAATTTTTTAAAAGTTCAGTTTTTTTATTAAAATGAAAAATAAGGTTTATTTTTTAAAAACTTCAGTTTTTTTTATTAAAATGCAAAAGAAATTGTATTTATAAAGGTATATAAATTTATAGAAGAAGTTACAAAATCCTTTTTTTTTGGACAAATTTTAGATAAATTTCAACATGTAGTAATTAATATATCAAGAAACAAAAATATAAGAAAAATTTTAATTTAAAAATAAATTAAATAAAATTTTAATATTCAAAATCTATATAATTAATTTTAAGAAGAGAAAATAAAAAAAAATGTTTTGAATGTGGTGGATTAGTTTCTTACATTTTTATAAAATGATTATTAATTTTTATTAGAATTCATATATTTCAAGATATTAATATTCACACATTTTAATTTGAATTAATTCTTATTTAAATTTTAAAATGAGTTTAAATTATCATAATGGGAAAAATGGGAGATTATAATTTGTACTAATGTTTTAAAAACTGAATTGAAAATGAAACCGGTAAGAGAAATTTAAAATTTAAAAGGTTTAATCGTTATTAAATCTTCATAAAACTCGTCAAAGATTAAATAAATTTTAAAATTTTAAAATCTAATTAAAAAATTGTCTTTACTTATCAAAAAATTTAAAGTTTAATTAAAAAATCTTTAAATAAAATAATTTTTGAAGATCCCATCGGAGATTTAAAGAAGTTGAGACAGGAGGGCTCGGTACTGGAGTACTACGCACTGTTCGACAGGCACTCAAACAAACTCACTCTACTTGAAGAATACCTGGTAGGGTTCTTCCTAAAAGGGCTTAAACTGGAGCTGGGACTGACAGTGAAGATGATGGATCCATAGACTCTGCACCAAGCTTATACATGGGCACGGAAACAGGAGGCGATTGTTGCAGCCAATGTTCCAGTCTACTTCGGTAAGGGAAGCAAGGTCAGTAGTCCGGGGGGGGGGGGTGACCATCTTCGTACAAAAGGGATTAACTACACAGCTCCTATGTCCAAACCGCAGACCGAGGCTGGGTTGCTGCCGACTCCGAGAAGTCAAGGAAGCAGGAACACCAATTTCAGGAACCAGCGGAACAGTAGGACAATAAGCAGCAAGGAGTTCGATGAAAAAAGAGCAAAAGGTTTGTGTTTCTGGTGCGATGAGAAGTACTCACCAGGGCACAGATGTAGGAAGAAACAGTTTCAGTTATACATGGTGGAAGACGAGGAACCAGAAGAGGAAGAACCTGGATGTAACGAGCCAGAGGACGGAGCTCCCCTTAATCCTAACATTTCGCTGGCGGCTATGTGGGGTTTAAAGGATCGAACGGATTATAAACAACTTCGGGTTGTAGGAAACTATAAGCAGAGACCCCTGTACACTTTGGTGGACAGTGGGAGTACGCACAACTTCTTGGATGAGAAGGTGGTAAGAAAGGCAATGGTAGAGGTATGCGAGATCGATCCTATAAGCATTACTGTGGGAGGGCGATTAAAACTGGTCTGCAAACAGGTGTGTAGGGATTTTGTGGCACATGCAGGGGGCAAGATTTGCTACCGAAGCTCTGATTATCAAGTTAGGGGGATGCGATATGGTACTGGGGGTACAATGGTTGGCGACATTAGATGATGTACTGTGTAACTTCGAGAGGCGCACCATGGAGTTCCAGTGGGAAGGGAGAGTAGTGACGTTGTCCGGACAACCCGAGATGCCGGCCCGAGAAGTATCCGGTAAGAATCTCCATAAAATGATCAAGGACTCAAACCAATGTGCATTATTTATGTTGCGTCTGTCCGATCAGATTGAAATTCAGAAGCAACACCTGAGCATTAATGACGACGTTCAGAGCAGAGACGAGATAGAGGGACTGTTAGCAAATTATGGAGAAATTTTCGTAGAACCAAAGGGATTATTGCCAAAAAGTGCGTGCGATCATGCAATCCATTTAAAGTCGAGAGTGGAGACCATTAATATAAGGCTCTACCATTATTCTGGTGAACAGAAGGACGCCATAGAAACGGTGGTGCAGGAGCTGTCGGAGTAAGGATTCATACGGAAGAGCGTTAGGCCGTATGCGTCATCAGTCATCTTGGTGAGGAAGAAGGACAACTCCTGAAGGATGTATATCGACTACCCAGAATTAAACAAGCACACGATCAAAAGCAAATTTCCGATTCCACTAATTGAGGAGCTTCTGAAGGAACTGCAGGGATCCAGTTGGTATTCAAAGCTCGATTTGCGATCTGGATATCACCAGATCCTGATGAAGGAGGAGGACATCCAGAAGACGGCCTTCAGAACTCATGAGGGGCAATTTGAGTTTCTCGTGATGCCATTCGGCCTCACGAACGCTCCTTCTGCATTTCAAAGCCTTATGAATGAAATATTTCAACCATTCCTTCGAAAATTCTTATTGGTTTTCTTTAATGATTTGTTCATTTACACTACAAATTTTCTTCAACACCTGGATCATCTTCGCATGGTTCTGGAAGTCCTAAGACAACAACAACTATACGTGTGAGGAAGTAAGTGTATATTTGGGGCCAGGAAGATAGACTATCTGGTCCACTCAATATCGAAAAAGAGGGTATCCACCGACGAGAAACATAGTGAAACAATCCGGCAATGGCCTCAACCGCGTACATTGAAAGAGCTCAGAGGGTTTCTCGAACTAACTGGCTATTACAGAATGTTCATCGAACACTATGGCATCTTAGCGAAGCCTCTTAATAATTTGCTGAAGAAACAGGATGTAGGAAGCTAGGATTGGAAGGAACAACAACAAAAAGCTTTTGAACAGCTGAAGGAAAGGTTAATAGCGACACCGGTATTAGCGCTACCCGACTTTACTAAATTATTTGTAATTGAGGCGAACGCGTGCGACATGGGAATAGGTGCAGTGCTTCAACAAGAGGGCCGTCCTATAGCTTTCTTGAGTAAAGCTTTAGCTTCCAAGCACCAGGGATTATCAACATACGAAGAAGAGTTTCTCACCATTATCAAAGCAGTAAAGCACGACCACAGGAGTTTAAATTATCTCCTGGAGCAAAGGATCTCCACACCCTTCCAACAAAACTAGCTTCCAAAGCTGATCGGATACGATTTCGAGGTAACCTATAGAAGCGGAAAGGAGAACTTGGCGGCCGATGCATTGTCCAGGTTCTCGAGTCAACAATTATTCACAATGGTGGTTTCGCAAATACAAGCCACCATGATGGACGAGATAAAGGCAGGATGGGAGGAAGACAAGATCATAAAGGATCTCATTGGAAGGATAGAAACTACAGACAACCCTACGGGGAATTACGAATGGCGGCATGGAATACTTAGATGAAAAGGAAGAATAGTCGTAAGCTGCAACAAGGAGCTCCGGAAAAGAATAATAGCCATGGCACATGACAGCCCTCAAGGTGGTCACTCAGGGGTGACAGCAACAATTAAGAGGATACAGAGCTTGTTCCACTGGAAGCAAATCGCCAAAGACGTAAGGAATCATATGAAGAATTGTGTGACTTGTCAAAGAAGCTAATACGACCATGTTGCTTATCCAGGCTTGCTACAGCCGTTACAAGTGCCAAACGATTGTTGGAAGGAAGTCACCATGGACTTTATAGAGGGGTTGCCACCATCCCAGGGGAAGTCAACCATCTTCATGGTCGTCGACAGATTTAGCAAATACGCACACTTCACAGCAATCAAGCACCCGTATATAGCTCAGGAGGTGGCGCAGGTATTCATGGATCACGTATTTAAATTGCATGGGATGTCAAAACGGATCATTTTGAATCGGGATCCACTTTTCATGAGCAAATTCTGGAGGGAAATGTTTCGGGTATAAGACGTAAAACTGCAACCTTCCACAGCTTACCACCCACAAACGAACGGGCAGTATGAAGCGGTGAACAAGACACTAGAAACATACCTGAGGTCGTTATGTTGTCATACTCCTCAGAAGTGGGTGAGTTGGTTAACTATGGTCACGACGCCATTCGAAGTTCTTTACGAGTATCCGCCGCCACTATATGTGCCATACATAGCAGGAGACTCCAGAGATGTAGGGATGGATCAAATACTTCAGGAAAGAGAGGCCACACTTCAGATCGTTAAATTCCACCTAAACAGAGCAAAACAGAGGATGAAATTGCAGGCGGATAAAAAGCGTTCAGACAAAGAATTTGAGGAAGGGCAAATGGTATATGTGAAGCTACAACCCTATCTACAACATTCCCTACATCGAAGACCCAACCAGAAGTTAGCACCCCTGTATTATGGACCTTTCCCGATCATTGCAAAGATAAATAAGGTGGCCTATACATTGGGACTCCCAGAAGGCACGACCATTCATCCCACTTTCCATGTTTCTCAATTACAGGGTTTTGTCTCTGAAGGAACACCTACTTCTAGTCAACTGCCCACGACAATGGGGGAGAAAGCAAAAATTTCCGTGGGCATCTGGGGACGACGAATGGTGAAAAGGAACAATAAGGCAGTGACACGGGTGCTGGTGTAATGGCAAGGAGGAACTAAGAAAGAGGCGACATGGGAATGATTTTATGAATTGCAGAAGAGGTTCTCGGACATGAATCTGCTAGATAAGGTGCTTCTTGAAGACGGAAGGAATGTTACGATATTTGGAGCTGCATGAACTTGTGGGGAAGAAGGAGACGACGTCGTGGAGACTAGTTATGAATAAATGAAACACAGCGTAGGAATCACAGACGCAAACGGATTGACGTGACACTATCTAGAATATTCCAGTTACAATAGAATATATTTGGTTGTAACAGAAAGGAAAGACAAGCAATTTAGGGGCCGTTTGGTTCCACTTTTGTTTTTCTGTTGCTGTTTTTGGTTTCTGTTTCCTGTTTTTGGTTTCTATTTTTTTTTCTAAAAAAACGAAAACATGTTTGGTTGAAATTTGTAATATAAAAACTGAAAACAAAAACCTGTTTGGTTGAGATTTGTAATATAAAA
>JAOSBM010000205.1:34158550-34175356 GCA_027568955.1 Erythroxylum tenue | reverse complement strand
CTATCAGGAGCTATTGTTCATTCACTTACATGGCAACAACTTCAGAGTAGGAAATATATCATATGTGTTGGTTTTTTTATTCTATTTTTCAATGCCCAATCGAAGATAAAAAAATAAAAATTGCTTAAAACAATAGCAAATTATGTTAATTTTCTTAATTTTTAAATAATTATAAACTTATGCTATAAGATCTTTTTACTTATAAGTTAGATTTAATTGCCAATTGTTCCTATTTTGAATTATCCATTATTTTATTTCTAAAAAATATACTTTTTAAATCATTTTTTATCTATCATCATCATTATCACATCCAATTCGAAGTTCCGCAGTGAAATGAGGTCTGGAAATATCTGATAGTACGTAGTCTTACTCTTATATAATAAAGAGGTTGTTTCCTATAAACCAACATACAGAAATGACAAGAAAATCGTAATGCAAGAAAAATAATAAATAATAATAATAGTACTATCATTTTTGTTTCTATGATAGTACTAATAGAAGAATAAATTTTAAAAATAAAATAATAATAATAGAATCGTAAATACAGACAAAAAATTTATCCAATACCAATTTTTATTGTTACTATATAAAAAATTATTAATTTTAACCTTTGATAATAACGAAGCTACCCTTCGTTAAAGGGCTCGGAGAATACTAGATCATGTGCTTAGGAACAAATCATACATCGGAGATAAGGGAAAATAAAGCAAGATAGGAGTGTAAGTTTCAAATATGTTAGTCGAGACACACAAGCCCTTTCTTTCTGCAGACACAAAATCTCAAGGTTTGCCTCTTAGGAACTTTACACCGCCAATCTCTCCCCGTTTAAATGACCTCAAACAAGATCTATGGTCTAAAACTTTCTGATACACATGATCTTTAAAGTTAATATTAAAGATTAAACAACAACAACAACAACAATATTCTAGCAGTAATCCTGATAAGAAACGATGTTTGAAGAGGTCTAAAAGTACGAAGCATTACTTATAACTAATAAAGAGGCCGTTTGTAATAGACCTATATGAAACAATAAGTTATAAATATTAATTTGTCATTTAATTTTAATAATAAATTATATTATTATCTTTATCTAATATCAAAAATTTAAAAAATATTACCATAATTTTTTGTTATTACATAAAATGTTATTAATTTTGACATCATTATTAAATTAAATTATATATTATGTTATAAATAAATTTTAATGTTATAGATTAAATTATAAATATTAAAATGTTATATATTAGTTAAAATCTTTATAATTTTTTTTATATTTGTTTGTTTGTGTTTCTATGGGTACAGTGAAGTTAATAATTGAAGAGGTGGTTTTGGCAGTTGATAGGTTGCTCAACTGTGGTTTACTTTTAAAGATTTCGATGTAATAAAGTTTTTATATATTTTTTATTTTAATGGGTAATAAAAAATTTCCACATCCCGCTTTCCCATGGCATTGACTTCGACCATACTGACCACTTACTGAGTCTGTCAGTAACTGCAGCTGCATGTTGGAATACTAAATCCATGCCAGTTATTATCCATTTAATAAATTAAATTGACTTTGACAATTATCAAACACTCTTTATTTATAATAAGCCCATAAATAAATTAATAGGATAGATTATCTTATTTGATTTTAATAAATTGATTATCAAATATTTTACCCATAACTCACTTAATTATTTATTTTTAACTCGAGCTGAAAATAAAAAATTAGTTCAAATTCAAATAATTGTCATATTTATTTGAAATTTTACTTAAATTGTTATAATTTGAATAGAGAAAAAACAAGTGTTTTGTTGTGGATTATTTAGAAACAAGTCTCTCTATTATTTATGATAAATTTTCATACTACTGGCTGAAGGTGTTTGCGGAAGTCCGTTTGGTTGGCTTCGATCGTAGTCTTTCTCCATTCTTGTAGCCTTAAACGTTCGAGTTGAGCCACACCTATGCCTTTTTGGGGAGAGGTGGGCATTTACTGGATCTTCTTCCTCGGGCGCTATTATTTACGGATCTAGGTTGATAAAAAGATTCAGTTTTAGTGGATTCTTGGAGAATAACAACTCGTTGGCGTATTTTTCGGTGGGCAAAACAGTCCGTTGGTACTTTCGCTAGGCACCTTCGTTGAAAAAACAACTGGCTGGTACGGTCGCTCGGCACTTTTGATGAGAAAATCAACCCGTTGGCATATCTTCATTAGGCAAAACAACTTATTAGCATGGTCGCTAGGCATCTTTGGTGAGAAAAATAATCCGTTGACGCACCATCGGTAGGCAAAGCAGCCCGTTGGCACGGTCGCTAAGCACCTTCGGTGGGAAAATATAATAAGTTTTCATACTACTAGATCTTTTTAGATTCCATATTTTAGCAAAGTTTTTACTAAGCCCTTTATTAGAGGATGGTCGAGTTAGTAGAGTGGAGGAGCATGAGGTCAAAAGATTCTATGTTAGATTCTCTACTATTTACGTTCTCTCGATTTAACCTGTCGTACATGATTTGTTTAATATGGAACACCCGATTAACATGACTTATAGGTTATTGTGTCAATCTGAAAATTATATATAAATTTACGTCAATGTTTTTGAAATAGTAATTAGGAGGTAAGATTATATCCTATTAAACCTTTCTAAAGCATTCTAGTAAAACTTTTACAGAGGTAGGGGATAAATGTAAACATACCTTATGTTATTTGGAATTTAAATTCGAGGCACTATTTATTTCAATCATGTACTTATATAATGACGGGTACCTACTTATATGGAAGCATAACACGTGTCTACTCAATTAATTAGTCAATAAATGCAAAAATTCTAGGTGGAGGAACAAAGTCATTTTCATGTTTCATTATTCCATATATGCAAAATTTAACCAATAAATACAAAAATTAGACCTGTAACAAAAAATTTTTAAATTATATTTTATTGGCACAAAATAAATTAAACAAATTTATTTAATATTTATTTACATATTTTTCTATTTATGTGATACTGCATTTTTATTTATAATTTTGTAATATTTTTATGTTGCATTACATGTAAGTCTATCAGAAACAACCTCTTTATAAATTAAGAGTAAAGTTGCATATTACCAAACCTTTCCAAATCTCTCATTTTAGGTGTTATTGTTGTTTTTGTCTATTTTTTTCTTTTAACATTTTTTAAAAATCTTATAATTTTCTTATGAGTCTATCAAAAATAGTCTAATTAAGTATAAGGTTATATATATATTTTTTGACCTTTCTAGACTCTACATTTGAATAGAATTCCTACCGAGATATTATTACTGTTGGTGTAAGATGAATTAAATAATTATCATCAACATTTAGTTAAAGTCCGACTGAGGCGTAATGTCTAATTAAATAAATTCCTTAAAAAATGGTCTAATTAAAATATATTAAGAATTGTTTGATTTGAAGAATTTATAAAGAATTAGAGTTTGTTACTTAATTTATTTTATTAATTTATTAGAATATATAATTTATGAATTATTATATACGATTAAATGATTTATTTAATATACATTAAAAATTTGTAAATATAAAAGAAACTCAAAAATTGCAATCCGAAACAAAAGAGGTATTTGACAAACAATTTATCAGTTGTTTTTTAGCTTATCGACTAAAAGGTAACTTTTTGACCAGCTTAAAAAGTTATTGTGTATTTGGTGTGTGACTTATTAGTTTGCTTATCTATTTTATTGATTTCTAAAAATTTCATAAGATGAACTTTTGGAGTTAACTGTTTACCTAATGACAGTATTACCCTTTACATTATTCTCTAATTTTGCTATGTGTATTTTTAAAATTAGTTTTTTTATCGTACAATTATATAGTAAAGTTTGGAAGGATATAATAAAGAAGTTAATTAAAATTTTTAAAATTTGTTTAATTTTATAATATTAATTTATATTTAAAAATATCATAATATTAACTTTTTGAACATAAAGAATCACGCAAATTAATATTTTTAGTATATAATTACTATATATCGTATACGTGTCATGCTATAATTATAGATATTTTTAATTTATTAAATAATAAATTCTATATATGTTATATAAAAAATACTAATATGATGTAACTCGTTTCATCATTCATATTAATGAAGAATTTAACGTTAGATTATTATTATTATTATTTATTAAAGTTTTAAACTTAATTTTTATAAAATTAAATATTTAAATCTAAATTTTTATAAGAATATTTAACGAAATATTAAAAAATATAATATTTATGTTCTTATAATTTTTTTTAAATTATGTCCTTATAAGTTATTTTACACATTAACAATTAATATTAAATAGTTAATTTTATCTAATATTTTTAATAAAGAGTTGATTATCTGCTAATCAAATAAGTTAATATAGTCACTTATTAGCTGATCGCCGATAGAATTATGCAATCCGACGTTTGTAGATCAATCCAAAATCATTTTCAAATTCCACTCTATTAGTGGCACTTTTGTAATAAAATTTTCAACAGAACCCAGACTTTAACATCTCATCACTCGCCAGCGTCTTATTACTATGCTGTCTTGTCTTCTTTCTTCAGTCTTAGCTTTTCTTTTTCTTTCTATCCGTTGAACATCACCCTCGTATCTCCTCCTTCCAAGCATTTTTCTTGTCCACCGAACACCAACAAATTTCCCCAGAAAATATAGAGTTCTCGGGGTTTCAGGAAACCCATCAATGTCGGTCTCAGGCGACAAGAAGAGCAACGACGATAACGGCAACTCTTTGCATCACAAGCTGACCTCAAAAACGCCATTCCTGAGTCTAAAACTGTATATGCTGATAGCTATTCTCTTGGCGTGCCTATTCTTAGTTTGTCTTCTGATATTCCTCTGCATACGCCTGAATCGCGCGTCCCGGAGACGCAACAGAATGCGCGTGAAGCACAGCTCGGGGCTGATCCCTGTTGTGTCTAAAGAAATCGTGGAAATAAAACCATTGGATCGAAAGGGTGACGAAGAGGAAGATGGGATAAGAGTTGGAAGAAATGTGGACTTTGTTAAAAATAAGGAGATCAAGGTGTGTGGTGGTGGTGGTGGTGGCGGTGATGTTGAAGGTGAAGAGAAGAAGAAGAAGCAGAAGAGTGGAAGCAGTAGTGACGAGTCGTCGGGTGGTGCCAGTAGCAACGTGTCGGTGGAGGCCCAGAACATAGGGTGGGGTAGGTGGTATAGCTTCAAGGAGCTGGAGGTTGCGACGCGTGGGTTTACGGAGGAGACTGTGATCGGAGAAGGAGGCTACGGCGTCGTTTATAGAGGAGTCTTGCCTGATGGCTCTGTGGTGGCTGTGAAGGATCTGCTAAACAACAAGTGAGTGTTTATTAAAAAAATTTATTTATTTTGTTCCTATTTTCTTAAAATTCTTACAATTTATCGAATTTTTCGTTTAATAATCAGAACTGGTTGCAGTCTGTCGGTGGAAGATCCTCCATGGATGCTTTGCTCTTTAGTTCTTTTTTCTTTTCTTTTGTTCCTTTTTTAATATTATTATCCATTGCTTTGTCAACTTTTTATATATTTCAGCTTAGGAAGTAGAGGCTTTTCTTCCTTTCACATGTGATTCTGATTTAAGATGGCCAATGACATGCTTATGTATAAAAAATAACAATATATAGTAAAACTTTCTTTTCTTTTCAAGGATTGATAAGGTGAGAGGAGCTTCTGTCTGACAATATGATGTGCTAAATGAGAAATTTTATCCAATGGTATGTTACAATCTTTAGTGTTTATAAACCCTGATCTTGTTATGAATTGGGAATCTGAGAAGAATAAGAGAATTTGGAGAAGAAAACATAACTCCTAGAGCAACTGTTAGTATGAATAAGAGAAACTCTGTTACAGAATCTTCTCTACCAGTTTTGCAGCGTTTATAACGACTGTACTAGCCGTTATGCACAAACTGATGAAAATGCTACACATGTTGTTTTCTTGTGCTGTCACTGATATGAACGGAGTTGTTTTCCCTTGCGCATTTCTCTTCCGCGCATACAAACTGTGTCACATTCTTCTTCAACTTATCGTCTTCCTCCTTGAACTTCCATCATAACATGATATTATGTGGTAGACTGTAAAGAAATGGCTTATGCGGATAATTTATGAACGTGATTTCAAGTAGAGAAATGATTTGTGCTTGAAGTGAGGTTGTGATGAAAATTATTATGTTATTCTACTTGCTGACAACTTATACCGCAATGTAGAGACATCCTGGATTGTAGTAGTACACTGCAGTTACAGGATCTGCTTTGAAATCCATTCCAAGGTTGAACACTATTACGGTGAAGATACTGTAGGGGAGGTTGACTCTTTCCAAAATTTGTGATACTCTACAACTCATTTGAGATGAACTTTTTAAGTATGATTGCTTATGCTGGTGGAGGACAGTTTTCTTTACCAGTTCCTGCAGAATCCATATTAAAAAAGTTAACATAGCATGAAATTTACCTTTTTAGGGGGCAAGCGGAGAAGGAGTTCAAGGTGGAAGTTGAAGCCATTGGAAAAGTAAAGCACAAAAATTTGGTAGGTCTAATTGGATATTGCGCAGAAGGTGTTCGGAGGTAATTATCAGTCGCTCGGCCTAATTGAAGGAGAAGACATGCACCATCATGTTTCGAATATTTGTTCATTGTCACTTTTAATGGGTGTGCAGGTTGCTTGTTTATGAATACGTTGACAATGGAAATCTGGAGCAGTGGTTACATGGTGATGTAGGGCATATAAGCCCTCTGACCTGGGAGATACGAATGAAGATTGCAATTGGGACGGCAAAAGGGTATGATTCTCTAGCCTCCATTTCATGCCTGACCTCATTACTGTTGTTTGTTGGTAATGAAAATGAATTGCAGAAGTGTCGATTTACCAGTCAATCATAATCTTGATGAGGATTTACCAACTCAAATTTCATATAACTGCTTGTCAGAGGCTTGTAACTTGAATAGACAGTTCTGTATTCTCACTGCCCATGAATGTATTTGTGTTCCTGAACCCACAGGCTAGCATATTTGCATGAAGGCTTAGAACCTAAAGTTGTCCACCGAGATGTGAAGTCCAGTAACATTCTTTTGGACAGAAAATGGAACCCCAAGGTCTCGGACTTTGGTTTGGCCAAACTGTTGGGATCTGAAGCGAGCTACGTGACCACACGTGTTATGGGTACATTCGGGTATCTCCTTTCACATATTCCTTGTGCTTTCGACACTGCTCCAATGTGGATGACCGGCAGATCTTTTCACATTATTCACAGTAAATTTATTTTTCATTCCAGATATGTTTCTCCTGATTATGCAAGCACAGGCATGCTTAACGAGGGCAGTGATGTGTATAGTTTTGGAGTCCTTCTAATGGAGCTGATTACTGGAAGGAGCCCCATTGATTATTCTCGACCAGCCGGAGAGGTGGAAACAAGTCCATTTTTTGCATTTCGAAACCATACACTGGACTCAACTCCTAATAGCTGCTTCCACTGCTTTTCTTTCAGATGAATCTGATTGATTGGTTTAAAGGGATGGTAGCAAGTCGACGAGGAGAAGAGGTTATAGACCCTCTGATTGAAGTTCCACCACCTCCAAGGGCCTTGAAGAGAACCTTGCTCATTTGTCTACGATGTATAGATTTAGACGCTAGCAAGCGACCGAAGATGGGGCAAATCGTTCACATGCTCGAAGCAGACGACTTTCCTTTTCGTACTGTACATCTTTCTCCCACATCCTGTCGTTTTTTTTATTAATTCTTCTTTTTGAATTCTAAGATGAAGCATAGAATAACAATGAAGTTATAGGATGAAGCATATAACATTAATAAGGTCATAGGACATTTCATTCTCTCTTCGCAAGGTTAGGACATACCAATAGTGATATATCTTTCCCCTTATTTCCTCTTTCAACTTCCTAAATCAGTTCTCTCTCTGCAGGAAATCAAATCAGTCCGAGATAGGGACTCTCTTCCTCCGAGCAGTGTTTCGTCCAACAGAGTTCTGAATCCGACCAGACAAGCAAATCTCAACCTTGAGAGGCCGAGGCCAAAATGATCATTGTCAATTTGAAGGGTATCCAAAGAAATTGTTACACGGATTCAGTTGTCAATATAGTAGCCAAACTTCTGCTAATACATTCGCAGCATTCTGGAAAAGGCCTTGTAAATATGATTGTGTACTCAAACATGTGATCTTCAGGATGTCAAAGTATATGTTAAGCATTTTGGGATCCAACCGGAACTGGATTTATGAATTAGGGATAGTATTTTGGCTCATCCCAACTCGAAGTCAATGGACTCAGCTGATGTTGGCTGAATATTATTAAATATTAGTAACAATTTGAAAAACATAATTCCAGTAAACTACCGCATTCGAACCAAACTTGCGAGTCTCTGCTCCAAATCAATTATGGTGCAAAGTCAGATCGGAAAAAATAATTTCATCCAAAACTGGTATGATACAGATGGCGTGTGTCTTTCGATTGCTTGGGGCAGAGGAAACGTCAAGCACGCTCGTACTCAAGTAGACTTCCTTAAGGTAGCAATGATCCCAGCTTTACTCGACGTAGGCGAACCCAATTGGGCCTAGGTAGTCTGAAGCCTAACTCGGGTTGACTTTTTTTTTTTTAATTTTTTTTGGGTTAAGGGACAACAACAAAGACAATTACAAAAGGTATCGCGGGATCAACATCCCAGACATATCCTCTAGAAGGATAAGGTAACACCTTATGGGTGTAGTAGATAAATAATGAACATTGATATCAAAATGCGCTGCATAAGCTGCGAGTCAGTTGGCGTATTTGTTGCCCTCTCGGTAAATATACCGATGAGTAACACTCCAATTACGAGCAAATGACTCGTGAATTCCCATGACTATGGGGTTGAGTGCACGAGAAGCTTGAACATTGCTATAGAATCGATTGCAAGCTCTATTCGTCGATATCCCCGATCCCAAGCAATAGTAAGGCCTGACTTTCTTATTTTTTTAAAATAAAATTGATTACTCGTAACTATTGAGCCTCGCGTCGGGAATGAACTAGGTAGTTCGATAAAGATAACAATGAGTCAGGTTGGCTCCAGATTCTAGACCAAGATCTAATCAGGTCCAAGGCAGCCATGCTTTGGCCTAACTCAACTAAACTTCTGTTTGGTTGAGCTTATATCAGTAAAGTTTTTATCAGTAAAGTATTTTTTTGTAGATCTTTTATGAGAATAACTTTTCTAAGAAGTCAATTAACTATTTGACTGTTATTTAAAAAAGAACTTTTTTGAAATAGCTTCATACAATAGACTATTTGATAACATATAAATAAAAAACTTTTAATTTTAACTATATTTTATTTTATAATAAAAATTATTTATGCATATAAATATTATTTAAAGTATATTAAACAATATGCAAAGCATAATATATTAATTACGATATAATTTTAAACCATATAAAACATAAATAAAACTATATCTAATCAAATACTTTATATAGATTATAACATAAGTAAACTGATATCGAAAATAAATATTAAAGCATATAAAAATAATATTATATAAATCTCAAAATAAATATCCAAGTTCAGTAAATAGTTAAGTTCATAATAAACAAGAAAATGAGTTTGTAGGTATTATGAGAATTATGTGTAAAATATAAGGACAAAAGGGACTAAATAGTCTCATTAATTTATCTAAAAAATCTACATGAAAAAAGTACCTTTTTGATAAGCTCTAAATTTGAGCTTCTTAAAAAGTTGTATTTTTACTGCCAAAAAATTATATCTATTAAAGAAGCATTTTTTTATTTTACAGCTAAGCACTTATTTTTATTTAAAAAAAATTGTGATGACTTATTGCCTTTTAAAAGCGCATCCAAATTAGGTACTACGTCTAACCTGTTTTTTATTTTTTATTTATTAAAAAATAGAAAACAAAAAATGACATTTTTTAAAAATAAATTCCAGAGAACGATATTGTTAAATAAAGAGCTAGTAAAATTGTAATTTATTCTCGATTTTGGCCCTTTTATCAAGAATTGGAAAGAGTTGTTAATGTTTATACAACCGGTCAAAGTGGAGTTAATCAAGAAAAATTATAAGCACTACAGATTCCAGATTATATCAGATCAACGGGCCACAAGTTATGACGCAGAATCATATCTCACGCTCCCCACCTCACAGGGACAGCCCACGCTGGAGAACAGCCAAGATTCCATCCACGTTCGCCACGCGTCGTATCAAAATCAGATTGCTCTCTCTCTCACTCTATTAACTTTCGGCGTCTAATTGAAAGCTTTCGAGAGAGGGAGATAGCATTTCACATTCAATTCAACGAGACAAGTTTTTAGAGAGATAAGAGATATTGAGTTTTGGAGAGATACAGTGGCGGATTGGGGAGGGTAGAGAATGGATGAGAAGCTGATAGCCAGGCTTGAATCGGCTGTCAACCGATTGGAGGCACTGGCCTCCGGTGGCGGAAGAGCAGTGGCGGACGGTGGCGCGTCGGATCCGTCGATTTTGGCGTTCGATAATTTAATGGCGCAGTATTTTAGTAAGGTGTCAATTGCCGCGGAGAAGATTGGAGGACAGGTTCTAGAAGTTTCGAAGATTATCGAGCAAGCTTTTAATGTCCAAAAGAAGCTCCTTATCAATGTGAAGCAAACACAGGTTGCGTTTTGTACTTTTCTGAGCTTTTCTATTTCTGTTTGTTTGAATTTATCAACTTATTGAACAGTAGAGTAGTTGGCGATATGATTTAACATTTTTGTGTTAAGCCGTGACGAGGTAGTGAGATACATTGCGGAAACTGTAACGCAGTGAAGCTGTACGATATTAGTTTATGTATGTGATTGTGAACATCGACGAGGTGATTTAGGGTGATCTTAATCACGTCTCAACTGTATAGAGGAATTCTCAAGTTTTAGGTGAAGTTGATGGCAACAGTTTGCTTGGATAAGCAGAATCATAGAGATCTGGCTTATTTAATGGATGAAGTTAGATGCTATTGGAATTAAAAGAAAATGCTGGGAAAACAACTTCAGATTAGCCTTTTCTGCCTTTCCCTGTTGAATTGAATGTTCTCATGAGAAACCTCAAGAAAATTAGTTGTTGTTGGATGACATCTGATCGCCAAAGACTGGAAATAAGATAGAAAATAGCCACAAAATTTCAGCATTTTAATATGTGGAAATGTTTCATACTTGAGAGTTCAGATTTTTGGTAAATTAACCTGTAATTTAGCTTCTTTACTCTCTTCTCTAAGTCTACCATTGAGCTGATGGCTTGACTTTTTAGAATGACCATAGCTTTTAGAGAAATTTAGTGATGGATATTTATTACTAGGTAGTTCTCTTTGATGCAATGTAAAATGTCAAAGAGACAAAAGTAATAACACAAGACAGATGCACACACTTATTATCTTCCTTTCATACAAATTTTGATACCAGAAATGTTGAATGGCTTATTCAATTCTTGTAGAAACCTGATCTTGCTGGATTAGCTGAATTTCTTAAGCCATTGAATGAGATCATTATGAAAGCAAATGCAATGACAGAAGGGCGAAGATCTGATTTCTTTAACCATTTGAAGACTGCTTCTGATAGTCTGACAGCTTTAGCATGGATTGCTTATACTGGGAAAGATTGTGGTAAGTGGCTTATATTGTTCAATTTGGAGCATGTTAAAGTTTTGGTCTAAATGATGTTTGATTTTGGTTATACTTCTGTCCGTTAAAGGTATGAGCATGCCTATTGCACATGTTGAAGAAAGTTGGCAAATGGCAGAGTTCTACAACAACAAGGTACACTGAATTCTCTAAGATATATATAATTATGTCACAGACCCTTTTCCGCAAAAGATTGGTCACTGTTTCTAAAATAGAGCAAGTAGAAAAACTACAGTTGGAGCGTGAAAAGAATGTTTATGTCTTAATGATTCTTATTTTCCTTTTTATGGTTTTTGGTTTTTTATGTGACTATGCCAAGAGCCATAAATCATATATATGGACTTAAACTTCAGTCTTGATTGGCATTTATTTCTGATTTAATATCTCCAAAGGAATGAAAACTATCTTTGCAAGAGTATTTGGTCCTTTAAAACTTTATCTACTAGCTTTTTGGAAATAATTGATTGGTGGATTGGGTGAAATGCCACCGATGATTAGAGCAGCCTAAGCTAAAACTAGGAGAGGAAGGTTAAACTGCACATTAAAAAAGTCTTGTTGTTAAGATACCAATCTTTGATGAGCTTCTGTAACATGGTGGAATTCAGATTCTTGTAGAATACAAAAGCAAGGACCCAAATCATATTGAGTGGGCCAAGGCCATGAAGGAGCTGTATTTTCCAGGTTTGAGGGACTATGTTAGGAGTCATTATCCCTTGGGTCCTGTGTGGAGTGCTACTGCCAAAGCAACAACTGTGGCTCCATCAAAAGCTCCAGCAGCAAAAACTCCTACTGCTCCACCCCCTCCACCTGCTTCTCTCTTCAGTTCCGAGTCTTCGCAGCCTTCATTGTCAAAGCCAAAAGAAGGGATGGCTGCTGTTTTCCAAGAAATCAATTCAGGGAAGTCAGTGACTGCAGGTAGTCTCTTCACTTACTGTCCTCCGCATTCCACCCTCAACAAGAAGAAATAATTGTATGTACTCTTTTGCTTCTTAGGTCTGAAAAAGGTCACAGATGATATGAAGGCCAAGAATCGTGCCAGCAGAACTGGTGTTGTTGGTGCCACTGAGAAAGAAGGCCGTATTAGTTCTCCTTCTTTCTCTAAAGCAGGACCTCCAAAGCTAGAGCTTCAGATGGGTCGAAAGTGGGTATTTATTTTAATATATGTAGTTTCAGCAAGGTCTGATTTCTTTCTAATCTGTTTTCTACATCTTGCTTTTAGGTGGGTTGTCGAGAATCAAATTGGAAAAAAGAATTTGATAGTTGATGATTGTGATGCAAAGCAATCCGTATATGTTTATGGATGCAAAGATTCTGTGTTGCAGATTCAAGGTAACTTTTGCAGTTCTACTTATGTGTATGGTCTCTCTGTTCTTTTCCTTGTATGTTAGTTTGTAGGAGTTTAAAGCTCTATGCCATCAGTCCTCAATGTTATTCTGAAGGAAGACTTATTTAATTCCAATTTTGCAGGAAAAGTTAACAATATTACAGTTGACAAATGCACCAAAATGGGTGTTGTGTTCACGGTGAGTGAAACATCTGAAAGAAGAATGCAAACAATATCTTTTACTGCTCTGTCATGGCATTGTAGACTTGTCGTATTAAGGTTGGAGGCTCACTACAGTTTTGATTTTGATCAGGATGTCGTGGCTGCATGTGAGATAGTAAATTGCGGTGGTGTTGAGGTGCAATGTCAGGTATATTTCTGGTTTCTAATGAAATTTAGTAAATGTTTGTGTCACGTTGAATCTGTGTCCTGGCATTGTTTATCATTCTTCGACTTCAGTATACGAATATTGAGTTTATTTTATATTAACACGGATGATGCATTTACCAATTGGTGGTGTACTATAGGGCTCTGCTCCAACAATTTCAGTTGACAACACTGCAGGCTGCCAGTTATACTTGAGCAAAGATTCACTCGGGACATCTATAACTACAGCAAAATCAAGTGAAATCAATGTTTTGGTTCCTGGTGCACAGCCTGATGATGATTGGGTAAAGTTTCTAACCTACAATAGCCTGGAAAAAGTTGTTGCATTAAGTTCAGGATGAATCTAGACTACTACTTGTCAAATACTAACCCTTGTACCGATTGACTGGAAATAAGTTGTCTTTTACTTTTACAAATATTTTTTAATGGTGCGCTAGTCCTTATTGTTTCTCACATCTGGAGTAGTGGAGTGGCTCTTTAATGCTTCTGAACTTTGTTAATGGTATTCCCGTGATGTTTTACCGTGTAGGTGAGTTCTGTTGCCAACGAGGACAAGATATTACCTTCTTGGACTACCTGTCTATCCATCACTTTGTTCGGTCCAGAGCATACATTTTTAGGATTATGATTACTATTTGGGTTGATTTATATTTATACTTGATGCGGCCGACAAATTTTCTTTCTTAAATCTGAATTTCCCTTTTGTTTCTTTGTTTATTTAATATAGACATTATCATTTCTGGACACCTTGTTTGTTAGGTACTGATGAAGCAAATGTCAACTGATTATGTAATTTGTGAATGGCGATCTTATTCAAGCTACCAGCAATTGTATGGCTTACCAACCTTTCTTTTTGTAGGTCGAGCATTCTTTGCCACAACAGTTTTCTCATGTATTCAAGGATGGTCGCTTCGAGACCACCCCCGTCTCCCATTCTGGAGGGTAATATCGCTGATCTTCTATTACCGATTCAGCTTTCAACTTTAGGCTCTGCTATTCATTACCTGGGATCGCTGAATGGTGGCTTATATGATTCCTTAATCCTTTTTCTGATTCAAATTGCCGTCAATAGTTGATTGTGACACGACCATTCTTTTAGTGTGTTTGTGATGCCTTGAGTTATATTGGAGTGGAGCAGTCGAGATTTTCTGCGTGGGCGTATCTGCAGTTTTTGTTTCGGTTTTGTCTCGTCTTGTTTTGGTGAGGTTTGTGTAGTTGACTGATTGTGATTACTTTGTAATGAAATGAAACTTTTGGTTTTCTTTTTTTATGTTTTTAAATTAAGTAAAGAAATTTATTTGTTTGAGTTTTTAATTTTTGTTCCTGTGCTGGTTTTTTTAGTTTTTAAAATTTATGAACACTATAAAAATATTATTATTATTTATTAATAATCTATTATCGACTAAATATATATTAGTTAATTATTTAATATATTAATTACTAATAAAAATATGAATAATTTAATTTAATAATATACTCAATTGTTCTAATTAAATTAAATTAATAATTATTAAGAAATATGATTAATTTAAATATTTTAAAATGTATGAATTTAATTTTATAATTAAAATATTTTTGAAATAAAATTTAATTTTTAAAATTATTTATTTTCATATAATAAAATAATTAGTGCTAATTATTTATTAATAAATATTATATAATAGATTAAAATAAATTTAATTAATTAAAATAAGTTTTATCTAATATATAATTATCATCAATAATAAATATTTAACTACATTGAATTTAACAGTCAAACAAAATTTTAATTGTATTTAAAAATTATAAATTAGAAAAAAGAAATTAAAAATCACAACTAAAAAATAAATGTGAAACTAGACAATCATTTAGGAGAGTTTTATTTTCTTCATGTACAACAACCTACCTCATAAGTCTCTTTTAGGGAAACTAATGGCCAGGTTAGCTTGACTTTTGTTTTTGTTTTCTAGTCAAACTTGATCAAGTTAAATTTTGTCATACTAAAATTCTCCCACCATTCTGACTCTACTTAACATCTGAAACACGTGTTGTTGTGTGGTTCGTGTAATTAGGATTACTTCGTAACGAAGTGAACTTTGTTAAAGGTCCTTATCACGATCTATTTCTGCGTATGTGCATTATTGTACGTCACATCCGTACAAGGATCATTAAAAAGTAGGTCCGTAAATTTAAGTTGATATCAAAGTTAACAAGGAAAGATTTAAACTCTGCATAAAATAAGCCTACGTTTGGTTAGACTTATATTAGTAAAGTTTTTGTCTATAGAATTTTTTTTCGTAGAATTTGTTGAGAAGAACTTTTTTAATAAGTCAGTTAAATATTTGACTATCATTTAAAAAATATCTTTTTTAAAAGAGCTTTATATAGTTTTAAAAAAAAGAGCTTTATACAGTAGACCGTTTGACAACATAAAAATAAAAAATGCTTTTAATTTGAGCTATATTTTATTTTGTAATATAAATTATTTTTGCATATAAATATTATTTAAAGTATATTAAACAAAATGCAAAGCATAATATATTAATTATTATATAATTTTAATCCATATGAGTCATAAATTAAAATATATCTAACCAAAATCTTTTATATAGATTATAACATGAGTAAACTAATATAAAAAATAAATACTAAAACATACAAAAAACAAATAATATTATATAAATTTCAAAATAAATATTCAAGTTGAGTAAATAGTTAAATACATAATAAACGGCAAGATAAGTTTGTGAGTATTGTGAAAATTATGTGTAAAACATAAGGATTAAAGGGACTAAAAATAGACTCATTAATTGATATGAAAATTCTACCTTAAAAAGTAGGCTCACTAATTGATCTGAAAGATCTACCTAAAAAACGTTTTTTTGAGAAGCTCCAAATTTGAGCTTCTTAAAAAACTGCATTTTTGCTATCAAAAAAGTCATATCTATTAAATAAGTGTCTTTTTTATTTTACAACCAAATACTTATTTTTTAAAAAATACTTTTGTGATGAAAAAAATACTTATTAACTTCTCAAAAGTCCATCCAAATTGACACTTAATAAAGAAAGATTTAAAATCTGCGTAGAATAAGTGACCCACTAATATTATTTGTCATAAAAACGGGTCTATTTGATCTTAATCAAAAGTGGGTCCTCTGAGAGTCTTGAGAATACCCGCATCCTATTGCAAATTTAACATTCCTGTCTTCCTTAATTATATAATCGAATATCAAAACATGATAGAAGACATGACTTAGGGGGTTAAGGGGTATCAGAATTAATTAATGGGAATGGAATGAATGGTAATGATTGGTTGGTTATTATGATTGATTAAATAGTTTTTTCATACCCAAGTTTTGGTTAATGGTTCATACCCTCTAAATATGGGAGGAATGGGATTGATTCCTCCCAACACTAATTTTTTAATTTTTAATTAAATATTTTTAATTAAATATAATTAAAATGTAATTAATTAAAATATAAAATATAATTAAT
>JAOSBM010000205.1:34146499-34158450 GCA_027568955.1 Erythroxylum tenue | reverse complement strand
AACAAATTTTTATTTCTTAACATTTTTAACAAACCAACCACCATCAATGGTAATGGTAATCATTCCTTCATCTTAACTAACCATCATAATTATAATGATTATATCCATTCTCATTCCTCGCTGTATTCATTTCTATTCTCATTCCCATTACCCTCTATGAACCAAGTGCCCCCTTAGACTTTGAGAAAATGTATCCTAGTCAATGATTATTGTTACTATTCCAACGGTCAGCAACTCTTGGATTTTTAATCAACCAGCGATTAAATTCGAAACCCATTTTAGAAGATATGAATACAACCTTGCAAACAACACGACTTCGTGTCTGTTTGGTTGAACTTTTGGAGGATGAATAAACAAATTTTTTTACCGCACAACTTTTTTTTAATGAGTATTTGGTTGTAAAATAAAAATTCACTTTTTTTAGTAAATATAACTTTTTTGGCAGTTAAAATATAACTTTTTAAGAAGTTCAAATTTGGAGTTTCTAAAAAAAACACTTTTTAGGTAGATTTTTCACATCAATTAATGAATATATTTTTTAGTCTCTTTTGTCCTTATGTTTTCACATAATTCTCACTATACCCACAAACACATCTTCCCGTTTATTATGTATCTAACTATTTACTCAATTTGGATATTTATTTTGGGATTTATATAATATTATTTATCTTTTTATATATTTTAATATTTATTTTCGATATTAGTTTACTTATATTATAATCTATATTAAAGATCTGGTTAGATATATTTTTATTTATGTTTTTGTGGTTTAAAATTATATAATAATTAATATATTGTGCTTTGCATATTATTTAATTACTTTAAATAATTTTTATATGTATAAATAATTTTTATTACAAATAAAATATAGTTAAAATTAGAAGAGCTTTTTATTTTATGATGTCAAACAATATATTGTATGAAGCTCTTTAAAAAAAATTTAAATAACAGTCAGACAATCAATTGACTCCTTATAAAAGTTTTTCTAAAAAAAGATATACAGAAAAAAAAACTCTATTAATAATAACGCTACTAATATAAACTCAACCAAACACAAGCTTAGGCCCTTTGAAAGTCTCGAGAATACCCGCATCCTATTGCAAATTTAGCATTCCTTTCTTGCTTAATTATATAATCGGATATCAAAACATGATAGAAGATATGAATACAACCTTGCAAACAAGACTTAAGACTTTTGAGAAAATGTATCTCAGTCAATGATTATTGTTACTATTCCAACGGTCGGCAACTCTTAGATTTTTAATCAACTAGCGATTAAATTCGAAACCCATTTGACACAAGATTGGACGGGACAAGAAGAAATAATTGCCTTTGAGATTTCTCGGGATCAAGGACCTTTTGGAGATGAGGTCAAATCGTTTATTCCATTTAGTCCGTTGCATTTATTAGATGGATAAAGACTTCTTTGGCAAACTACCTGAATGCATTAATTATTAATTAATTGATTGATGATCATATCAACTGATTTGATAGAAGGTTGCATTAATTATTTGTTAAAGAAGTTTAATAAAATTAGCTGTTTAGTATTAACTGTTTATGTGTAAAATGATTTATAAAGATATGACTTAAAAAAATAAGGATATGAATGTTATATATCTTAATATTATGTTTAGTATTCTTATAAGAATTTAGATTTTAGATAAGTCATATTAACCTGTACTGTTTTATCATCTATAAAAAATTTATGCAATTCTTTCTATTTTCATTTTCATTTAAGGTTAATATTTTATTTCGAACCTATAACTGCATAAAATAATTATAAGAACAAACACTGTTCTTAAAACGTAGATATCTAGGAATCTCAATTAAAAGATACAATTGACTTTTAATAGTTAAAATTTTGGCTGATGAATAAAAACGTTTCTATATAAAGCGTTTTTATTTTTGGCTGTTTATCTTAAATCAATCATCGGATCTACTACTCTCCAAACAACAAACAACTTTCGTAACTTTTTGAAGAGTCAAACAATTGAGAATAACCGATCAACTAAAAAAAATTGATTAGTTGTATACCAATCGAGTCCTAAATCTCGTAGAACAAGGTACAGGCAAAATGAACAAACGATGTGATCCTTTTGGAGATTAGGTTGGTACTGCTTCCCCGTTGAAGGTTTTCATTGTATGCATTTAGTTATGACATTCACATTAGAACAAACGTAATATTTTAAAATTTAGATTATAAATTAAGTTAATAAGATCAAGATTCAACTTATAATAAATCTTCATCAAATAGTAAATAGTAAATAAAGTTAAAAATTTTAAAATAAAGTTAAAAATATACTATATTAATCCATGGAAAATGTTAAAATTTAATGAGTTAGTTATAAAACATATACAGACTTTACTCAATTTTGTAATACTAGCTCAAACTTTAAAAATTAGCATCAAAACACTCTAATTTTATTTTTAATAAAAATAACTTGATATTAAGTTTTCTTTTCTACCTGACGAGCTACATCGGATTATTATGTTTTGCAGGTGGTTGTTACATATTATATTTGTGTTGTGTATAAATTTTATATTTAATAAATTTTAAATATCAAAAACTCTAAAAAAAAATTAAAACAGAGAAACCCGTAGTCGCTATCTTTTAGATGTGCACTGGATAAATATTCGGATTGACACAATAGCCTACAAATCACGTCAATCGAGTACTCTACACTAGGTAAGTCTTATACGATAGGTTCGATTGAAAGAGCGTAGATAGGAGGAATCGAACACAAAACCTTTTAACTTCATGTTCCTTTACTCCACCAACTTGACCTCCCTCTAAGAGGCTCTAAAATAGTTTAATATTTAATTTATTAAATAATAAAATTCACACATAGCACAAATACAATACAAAATTTAATAAATATTGAGATTTTTTAATAATTAATTCAAATAAATTAATATATTCTAATTTATAAAATTAATTAATAAGTCAGCCTTTAATTAAGAAAAGGAAGTCCACTTTTATTTTTCTTTTTTCCATGGAAAAGCCCATCGACACTGACCTACCCTAATGTGAAAAGTAGAATTTTAGGTCACGACACTTTTTAAAGCGACGTCCAGAACGGGTCCTAAATTATTGAATTGCTTTTTTCCAGTGATTAATAAAATGGTATAAATTTAGTAATTCTTAATTTTTAATAACATAGGCATCATTAAAATAAGAAAAGTTTGTTTTAGATCAACCTTGACCGACATGTTAAAAAAAGAAAGCACATACAAGAAAATGTTCACGTCCTATTTCGTGGGATCTCATCTCCGACCTAAGTCCAGGCACAGACGGTCCATTTATAAATGATGACTTTTTAATTATAAGAGAAGACCTAAATTTAGTAGGTATTTTTCATATATAAGTTCATTAACTTATAATGAAAAAGGTACGAGATCAGAACCCTATTTTTCCCTATTCATGTAGCCATCAAAACTCTTACCAAAAGACTAACTTGAGCGTTAGAGGGGCTTGCCGGTATTCAACCCCGGCGTGCCTTTGTTGTTTTGCAGGTATCTTCCAGCTGAAAACAATCGATCTTATAGATCCAAGCAGCAACGCCCAGCCCTATCAGAATCAGACAGAACCACTATCATAAAATTTGTTAAAGATCGAATAAAATTTAGGAATTTGAAATATGATAGAAAGAGATTATCCTTACCAACCGAAAAATTTATTAATTGACAAAAATTAACTGAAAAATTTAGAATATGATTAAAAGAGATTGTTCTTACCGATCGAAGAATTTATTAATTTACAAAATTCAACTAACTAATTAATAAATTGATAAGTTTTTAATAATAATTATTAAAATAAATATAAAAATTATTAAAATAAATATAAAAAACTTGTCTTTTTCAAAATTTATGGTTATTAAATTTCGACCATGTTGTACGTTACTTTAAAAGGTACCGTGACCCTAAAATTCTACTTTTCACATTAGAGTACGTTTTTCCCACATGGGAAAAAGAAAAATAAAAGTAGACTTCCTTTTTCCTTCGTTGATCGATGGCTCGCGCGTTAATGCGTTATGCTTCTTAAGCTTGACCAGTTGACCTGGACTGAAAGCGAGAGTCTTCCTCTTCCACTAATCTATAACATATTCCACGCAACCCCACTTCTTCTTCCACTGAACTAACCTAACATAAACTCGACATCTGGTTTTAGTGACTTTAGCATTCGAGGCATAAGTGAGCGAGTTCAAATTTTCAGTCTAATTTTATAATGTTTTATTTTATCGTATAAATTTTAGCCATTTATTTATGCGAATCATGTGTTTATTTATGCAGAACTTATATGAGACTTATATAAATAAATGACTGAGATTTATGAGACAGAATAAAACACCATAAAAATTAGACAGAAGATCTTGTTCCTGTGTTAACCCCTAAGTTATGATAGCGAAATTATGCAGAAGAACCTTTTAAGTGACTTCTTTGAAAAATCGAATTAGACTGATAATGAGTTTTCTAAAATTGACATTGTTTTAGAACATTCAACTAAATTTGAACCACTCCCTAAAGAATAAGGCCAAATCGAATTAGCAATAATTTCATTACTAACTTGACCTTTACAATTTTAACCTTTACCAAAAACCGATCCTATTGATTAAGGGGTGTTTGGAAGATACTTTTTAAGCTATATTTCAGCGGATTAAAAAGTACTGATTGTAAATGTAAAAAAAAGGTATTAACTGTTTGATTATGTCAAACAACTAATATATTTGTTTGGTTAAGAGCTGGATGGGTTGAATCATTTTTAAAAAGTTATTTGGAAGTAACTTTTTAACCTATTAGTTAATAAAATTTTTTACTGAAGACAATTGCACCCTAAAATTCATTCCAATCTATCTAAAATATATGGGATTAACTACAACTATTATTTGACAGGAAAGATATTATTTATCGAGTAATTTTGCAGACAACAAAACGTATAAAACTAGAGATAGGATTTAGATTTTGTTGTTGTTGTTGTTGTTGTTGTTGTTATTATTATTATTATTATTATTATTATTATTATTATATGTTCTATATTTTTTATTAGAGTTATAAACTTAATTTTTGTAGAATTAAATATTTAAAATCTAAATTACTATAAGAATATTCAACAAAATACTAAGATATATAATATTCATACTCTTATAATTTTGTTAAAGTTATGTCCTCATAAGTCATTTTACACATAAGTAACTAATATTAAACAGCTAATTTTACCAAAAATTAAATGACAAACAACTAATACAACCCACTGATCAAATCAGCTAATGTAATCAACTATCAGCTAACAGCTAATGCAATCAGTTGATTGCTAAACAAGCTCTAAGTAAAAGGTAAAAATTGTCTGATAACGTTTTAAAAAAATTAAAATTAGTTTGAACCGTTATTTATAATATTACATTACAATTTAACATTTTTAGAATGAACATGATTTTAAAAATTATTTCTCTAAACACTCACTAAAAATATGATTTGAGGCATAATTTTCAACTTTACGTTTTATAAAAAAAAGTTTAAATAAATCTCTAATATTACTATTTTAGTATTACTAAAATATAACATAGTATTAGAATTTTATTTTCAAAAAAAAAACATAGTATTAGAATTTAGAAATAATGTTGAGTTGCAAGTTGTACTATTTTTTAACTGGTAAGTAGCCTACAAGTGCGTCAAAACCACGAGCTACCAAAATCCAGAAGGACAAGGACAAGGAGAAGGTCGGTCCCGCTCAACGACCACAACATTCATCATCGAGCCTCCATTGAAAATTACACGATCGGTCTTATCGTTACCCTGTCTCTCTATAAAGCTCTTCCCGTTCCTCACTGTCTCTGCTTAATCTTTCTCGGAAAGAACGGAGACAAAACAAACCAAACAATGGCCCTTTCAATCCTAGTCTCTCTCTGTTTCTTCCTTTTCCAAGCAAGTAAGTCATTTTCTCTTCTTCGATTCTCTGTTTCTTTCCATTTCTTCAATACTTGAAGCTGTTATTAGTAGTCGTTTTCTGGGCTTTTCAGGTGGGCAGCCTTTCATTGGGATCAACTACGGCCAAGTCGCCAATAACCTCCCGCCACCTTCGGCCACCGCAAAGCTCCTCCAATCAACCACCATACAAAAAGTCAGACTCTACGGTGCAGATCCAGCAATTATTAAAGCTCTAGGTAATACGGGTATTGGTATAGTGATTGGAGCATCAAATGGGGACCTCCCGTCTTTGGCTTCCAATCCTAACTCGGCCACTCTGTGGGTCAACTCGAATGTTTTGCCTTATTACCCTGCGAGCAACATCATCCTCATTACCGTCGGAAACGAGGTCGTTTTATTCTCATGTTTGTCGTTCCATTTGTTTACTGGAAATTATTTCTGGTCAACTAAAGAGTCAGCTGTTGGACCCCATAGGTGCTCTTGTCCGGCGACCAGAACCTGATCTCGCAGCTCTTGCCGGCGATGCAGAACATGCAAAGAGCTCTCACCGCGGCCTCCCTCGGCGGCAAGGTTAAGGTCTCCACCGTGCATTCCATGGCGGTGCTGTCACAGTCGGACCCTCCGTCTTCGGGTTTGTTCAACACGTCTTTTCAGGACACCATGAGAGCTCTGTTGCAGTTCCAGAGAGACAATGGCTCTCCTCTCGCCATCAACCCCTACCCCTTTTTCGCCTACCAGAGCGACCCGAGACCTGAGACTTTGGCCTTTTGCTTGTTTCAACCCAACTCGGGGCGAGTTGACTCAGGCAACGGAATCAAATACATGAACATGTTCGACGCCCAGGTAACAAGTTACCTGAGAGAATAGTATTAGCGAAAATAGGACCAATGAAAAGTTGACACGTGGGGAAATTATAAAAACTTTAGGCGTACGCTAATATTTTCCTCATCTGACGTGGCACGTGATAGCGTATTAGATTCTCTCCACAGATTAAATACATTTTGTGATTCTAAAAATATTTAAAGAATTAGGGTTAGAAAAGGAATGTTTTTTAAATAAGTAATTAATATTTTGTAACCTAATTAAAAAAAATATAACTAAAGTGTTGTTTATTTTTAAATTTTTAATTTTGTTCACAGGGATTATTTTAAAAATATTCTTTCTAATTAAGATAATTCTCTAAATTTTAGACAATTCTGTACCAACTGTGTTCTATATGATCCCATCTACACAAAAATTGTGTAGATGGGATTGTATAAAATAGAGTTGGTATAGAATTATGGGTACAGAAGATTTGATCTTGATTAAACACCTTATCTTTTAGGGTATTTTAATTTTGTATCACTTAATTATGTATAGATAAAATTTAATGAAGCATAATAAAAATTGGTTCATAAAATAGAAAATCTGTTCAATTGATGATTAAGAGGTTGACCCATTTTGCCTCAGTACAGGCTGGACATTTTTACAGCCAGTCCTTTTTCTTGGGATTTGAGTTATTATCAAACTGATGAAAAGGACCATGGAGAAATTGATTAACAAATATGATTATCCCTTTCTTTAGGGACCACCATGTGAGACCTTCATGTTAATCTTTATTAAAACAGGTTGATGCTGTTCGGTCTGCATTGAACGCTATTGGGTTCAAGGACATTGAGATTTTGGTGGCTGAGACTGGTTGGCCTTACCAGGGAGACAGTAATGAAGTTGGTCCCAGTGTAGAGAACGCTAGAGCTTATAATGGAAACTTGATTGCTCACTTGAGATCAATGGCTGGGACTCCATTAATGCCTGGAAAACCTGTAGATACCTACATCTTTGCTCTATATGACGAGAACTTGAAACCAGGACCTGGTTCGGAGCGATCTTTCGGTATCTTCAAGCCTGATCTTTCAATGAGTTATGATGTTGGTCTTTCGAAAGGTAGCCAGGTTAGACAATCTCCTTCTACTTTTAATAATTCATTTTTGGGTCAAAGTAATGAGATTTTTTAGTTTAAACAAATTTTAAATTTTTGTTGATTTAAATATTTTCAAAACCGAACCAGCTCGGATAATTTAATAGTCAAATTTTTAAAGAGATCAATTTTTCGATTTAGTTTTTAAATTTTTAATTTATTTAATTTAATAACTGTATTTTTTAGAAACTAGTCAGCGTATTAATTAATCAATCAGTTTTTGTAAATTAAAATAAACCAATTAATTTTATTTAACATTATTTTTTATTAATCTTTAAGTTTTTTGAATAAAAATATTTTTATTAAATTATTTTTCAAAAATTTTAATTTTATTCAATTTTTATTCGATTTTATAACAATAGAATATCTATTTTGTTTTACCGGTTTAACTTGCGGTCTTGTTTTTAAAACATTGTGATATTTATAATTTATAATTTTATTAAAAATAATAGCAAAATACATATGATATAAATATTATACATAAATTAATTAACTAATATTAGTATATCACTTCATCTATCCTTAAATTTGATCTTAATTAATTAAATTTCACGTAAATTAATAATTTAAAAATAATTATAATAAATTATACATTATTATCAAATTAATTCATTATAATAAGTATAAGAGTTTTCTTAAATTGTTAACATTTGATTAGTTCAAGCGGCTAATATTCATATTTTAACTTTTTTAAACATAAATTTAAGAGAAAATAAATTTTTATAAATACATGTTTTTTGATTCCCTTGTTTGGTAATTACACAATCAGACTCCACAGACTCCGTCGAAATCTCCGGCGACTCCGGCGGCTCCGCAGCAGCCAAAACCAGCAGGTGGTTGGTGTATGCCAAAGTCGGGGGTTTCTGATGCACAGTTACAGGCCAATCTCGACTATGTATGTGGCCAAGGCTTAGACTGCAGCCCTATTCAGCCAGGAGGTGCTTGCTTTGAACCAAACACTGTAGCTTGCCATGCTGCTTTTGCCATGAATCTCTATTACCAGAACTCCGCCAAGAACTCTTGGAACTGTGATTTCTCACAAACGGCCACACTCACGTCTCAAAATCCTAGTAAGTTTTTATTTAATTCGATAATAATTTAATTTTTTAAGAAATATTTTCATTTAATTTATAATTTCTTAAAATTTATAATCTAATAACTATATTTTTCAAAATTTATACAACAGATTTTAAACGTTAATAAATAGTTAATTGAGACAACATTTTGATTTAAATATTGTAAAATTTAGAAATATTAATCATTAAATTAAAAATTTTAAGAAATTGAACACTTAATTGAAAAAATAGTCACTTTTGAATTTATTATTTCTTATTTAACAAAATTATAAATTTTACGTAATTTTACACAAATTAATCAAGATTTGGTCGGGTTAGAGTTTAAGGGACAATACGGGGCCTAAGGGCATCTCCAATCAAGGCACCAAAACACCAAATTTGATATTTTGGTGCAATAAATCTACTCTAAGGAAGACACCAAATCTTCACACCAAAATAGTGTGTTACTATTCATTGCACCATTTTGGTGTGAAGATTTGATGTCTTCTTTGGAGTGGATTTATTGCACCAAAACACCAAATTCATGCATCAAATGTTGCAAAAAGACAATTTTGTCCATTTCCTTTTTAACACATTCCTTTTATGTCCTTTTCACAAATTGATTTTTTTACATAATTTACTAAGTAATTAAATTTAAAATATATATTACTTTGCATAAAATATATAATTACAAAGTATATAATATTTTACACAATATTTGTAAATAATATTAATTTAATATAAAGTATATATTAATTAATTAAGAATAATGATTTTATTTTAATTTTTAATAAATAAATAAAAATTAATTTAGTTAATAACTAAATTATTGTGGTTGTATAAATATAAATTAATTTAGTTAATAACTTGATTATTGTGATATATTCTTTGAAAAAATTTTGGTGTATAATGGTTGGAGTAACACCAAATTTAGTGTAAAAAAATTCTGAGAATATTTTTTTTTACACCAAATTTGGTATAATGGTTGGAGATGACCTAAGTCTCGGAATGATTTGACTTTTATGCTAAAAGAAGCTTAAATTTAAAATTAAAAAGATAATGTTTTAAGAAGTATCTCCATAACAACATCATGATGTTGGATAAAAACCCTATTGTTGTGAGTTTCCTAATTTGTTCTTATGTTCTTGTATCTTGTAGGTTATAATAGTTGCACCTACCTTGGTGGAAACACATGACCAAAACCAGACAATGGTCTACTCATTTGATGCCGAATAAATGAAGTGGCTGGTTTAATAATTTCCATGGGAGAGTACCTTAGAGGTTCTTGATTATAATAAGATTGTAGTAAAGTTTTCCTTCTTTTAGTTTTGTGCCACATAAGTGTACATCATATCTCTATCTCCCCTCTTCACCGTGTGACTATGTTAGTCTTTATAAAAGAAATGCAGCTAAGCTATATATTTTATTTAGCGTTGAGATTCCAAGGACGTGGAGACAAGTACTGTATATTGCTTTTCCTTGTTCCTAAGGAGGTAAATCTGTTGGAAGTGGAAGCTGAAGTTTCTTTTCCATTTAACTTATAAGTGAACATGGTTGCAAATAGAGATGACAATGGATCGAGTCGGGATAGTTAAGCTTAGCCCGACAACTTTTATTGGGACTTAGGCTAGATTCGAGATTTGATTGAGCTTGAGATTTAACTAGGTCTGAAGTAGTCAAGCTTGAGTTTGAGTCTGACTTAACCTGACCTGACCTGATTTTTTTATAAAAAAAATAAAATATGAATTAGATCAAATGTGAAAAGGATATCTAAAAAATTGAGGTATCTAATGTGTGATTGATCATGATCCATCTATTTTATATTATTTTGTTACTTTATACTTTTGTTTTTGACTTAATGAGGCATAAAAATAAAACAACTTGGTTTCGTTCTTTTTGACATCTTAGTAAGATTTTATTGAAACTTATAACAGTGTCACTGAATATTTTGTTTGTACTCAATGTTTTGTAATTCTGTTGGCAAAATAAAAAAATAAGGTCAATAGCTTAAGTTTAAAGTCGGTAAAAAACGATGTCATTTTTTGTAATTTTCGGGATTAGCATGGGCAGCTCGAGCCCCAAGGCAACCCAAGGCTTGATTTTTTTTTTGAAAAATTTAGGTCTAAGATTTGATCAATCCAAATATAGTTTATTAACTTCGAGTTAAGTCGAGCCAAGTCGGGCCCAAATGATATCTAAGCCACATGGTCTTATTGCAATTGATCCCAAGACATGCATTATTATGTTAGTGTAAGCATTTTCTCCCTGCAGAAATGCAATTGGTTAATCTATAACTAGTTTTAGTCAACCCAATCAATTTTTGAAGTAAAATGATGTCATTTTAGCTTAATAATATTTGAGTCATAAATTGAAATAATATCTTTTTAGTTTAAATTAAGATTAACCCAATCCTTTTAAAATTAAACTTGATTCTAAACTCAATTAATTCAGATTTTGTTAATTTATTAAGTCAAAATGAGTTTAACCGAAACTCTATCATTAATTTAAAATACATAATTGTCATTATTTACATAATTTTCAGTTATAATTTTTTACTTTTTATTAAATTTTTATATCAAATTAAATATCATTATAAGCACAACAATCAATTATTTAATAATATTAAAATGATTACCCAAACTTTAGTAAAAACATGTTTTTAAATAAAATTGCGATATTACATTAGCCTTCTTAGTTCTTTCTCTCGAGCTCTATAGATGTTGAGTATTTGGCTTTTTTTATTTTCATGGACAATGATTTGCGGGAGACTTGACTTGAGCCAATAGTTTAAACTTTAAACTTTAAACTTTAACTTTAAAGTCGTCCGAAAACTTCTCTAATTCATAGGGATGGCAATTGTACCCGAACTCGATGGGTATCCGATAAAATTACCCAAAAACGGAGGCGGATATGGGGAGCAAATTTTTACCCGTAAGGCGAGTATGGGGGGTTAATAAAAATACCCGTCGGGTATCGGGGCGGGTATGGGGATACCACCCCCCATACCCGTTTACCCG
>JAOSBM010000205.1:34127447-34143058 GCA_027568955.1 Erythroxylum tenue | reverse complement strand
TTCATTAACCTTGTAAAAGAATGTGATTGGTTAGGTAATTATCATAAGCATTTATAGTAGATGTCTTTTATCCCTTTCTAAGAAATTTTTTTAGTATCCATGATTTACAATTTTCTGGCGTGATCCCACCATCTTCAACTTGAATTCTCAAAACTAAATAGATTGTCAGCCCTTGGAAAAGTAACAAAAATATCACCAGGCCCATGCAACAAGATGAAGATGATTTGGAGCTTTTCAAGATAGTAAAGCTACCTAATCTTTTCGTCAACTTCAAGGATACATAACTTTTGTTGTTTCTATTTTCCAGTGTTTCCATTAATGGATCAAATTCGAGAATGTTTGTATCTGGTTCCTGCGACACAACTGCCCGACTATGGGACACTCGTGTTGCTAGTCGAGCTGTACGCACGTTTCATGGGCACGAGGGAGATGTCAATACTGTGAAATTCTTCCCTGATGGTAATAGATTTGGGACAGGCTCAGATGATGGAACTTGTAGATTGTTTGACATTAGAACTGGGCACCAGCTCCAAGTTTACCATCAACCGCAGGGCGACAACGAAATTGCACCTGTGAATTCCATTGCATTCTCCATATCAGGAAGGCTTCTGTTTGCCGCATATTCAAACGGTCATTGCTTTGTCTGGGATACCTTGTTGGCAGAGGTAACATTTACTTATTCTCTTGTTTAGAAGTCAATGTGCAAAAGAGTCATATCCTCCAAAGTCCTATAGTTTTTGTTTTTCTTACTGTCTGTCCTGTACAAGCCATTAGGTGTTTAAGCTTCTTATTTCTGAGTGGACTACCTAATACTAGTGCCTAAAAAGGTATCCTGAATCAAAACTAGAAGATTTGCAAACCAGGTCTGAGTTGGCTGGGTTTCGGGCTTGGGGGGTTGGACCATCAGCAAAACGACATCGTTTTGGTCTCTCCGAAACAAAAAAAAAAGTGGTTGGGCCTGGACCTGGACCATAGGCAGCTCAGACCCAGCCCAGCTCATTATCATCCCTAGTAGTGATGCATTACGCAAATTATTAGTTACTAGACCTAGCAAAGCAGAGCTTTTCTTCCATCAACTAATGCGTTTACTCCTCATCTCCTCTATGGTTATGGTTGCTTGAGTTGATACATTGAATTAAGTGTTTTTCCCAGGCCGTACTGAACTTGGGATCTCTTCAGAACACGCACGAGGGACGGATCAGCTGTTTGGGCTTGTCATCTGATGGAAGTGCTTTGTGTACAGGAAGTTACGATACAAACCTTAAGGTTTGTTTTGATTTTAACTATATTGTATTTTTTTCCTTCAACGTCTTCTTCTTCCTCCAGTTAATTTGGTCATTCAAAGAATAACTGATTATTAAACTTCTTTGCGCTCTCTCTAACAGATTTGGGCTTTTGGAGGGTATCGGAGGGTGATTTGATGAATTCGTAAGAGCTTATTTCTAAGGAGCCCTCTTTTATCATCCAAGGCTGATGGTGCTTCGTTGGGTGCATTTATCTGCACTTTCAGTAACCTGATAAAATGATTATAAGGCAAGTACCACTTTTTGTAATTTTTCTCGTGTGAATTGGTTCCCTTTGAAGGAAAGAGGGAATGTTGTTGCTTTGGTAACTAAACCGTTCAGAGGCTGATGCTTGTGTCCTTAACGATATGAACACCATTGCAACTTTGTTTGATTTATCCTTTGCTTTAGTGACTAGTAATTCCTTGAAGTGTGCTTAACATTGAATTATTGTATCTGGCAAATAGCTTTTAACGTAGTTTGAAGTGAAAAATATAAAGAGAAAAATGGATTTACCTACCTCTTTAGGACAATCTAAAATACGTATAGACCTCTGAAATTAATAAATTTCTTGTATTGCATTCTTTTCTCCTTTTTAAGCTATGCTTTTTTTGTGTATGTATCATTAGAATTTTACTATTATAAAATTTAAGCTACTCTTTTGACGTTATGTATCATTCCAAACTTTTACAATTTTGGAATTTACTTTTATGATGCCCTTTCATATAGGTATACTTACTCTTAGTTACTTTAATCATCGGTGGAACTTACAAGTTTAAGAAAAAGTAGCATAAAAGTAGGTCAAACTTTGGACAAGCTTGGGGTTTAACTCAGTAATTTACATTTAAATTTCAATTGGATAAATTTTTTCATTTTTCCAAATTTAACGAAGTACTGTGTTTGTTTAATGTTTAATTTTTGGTTGATTTTATAATTTAGAATCAGCAATATATAATAAAATTTTGCTTTTATAATAGATGTATATAATCATTTATTCGTTCATTGAAAAATTAGTAAGAAGTTATAATCATCAGCTCTAATCATTAAATAATAATATTTTTAGTAAGTAATAGTAATGTCATTTTAGAAATAAAATTGGATTAAAAAAGTACCAAAAGTAAAATTTTATTTTGACAATAAATAGGAATTACATAATTAAAACTATTTTCTTAAAAGTAAAAATGTAGACTTGATTAGCTTAAAAATATAAATATGCATGTTTAAAGTTAAAAAATTATTTTCAAAATATGATTATATTATAGAAGATCAAAATATTAAAAGTTTGTATTATTCATAGATATTTTGTAATCATTTAAATATAACATTAAACTTCTATTAATTTAACTAAAATATTCCATAATTTATATGTAGTTAATATATAAACATTTTTTTGAATAGTAGTTAATATATAAACATGAAGTGAACAAGTTCTTGTTAAATAAATTATTAGAAATTAAAAATGGACTTTAACCAAATTATGCAATATTTCCAACGTTATTAACTAATCACAACACGGTTAAAAACAAACAATGTTTTCCTTAAAAAGATTTAGAAACAAAAGTAACAAAGAAACTAAAACAAAAAATCACGAGTTCAAAAGAATATTTCAACCGAATTATGAAAACGAAACTTACAAACTTAAAAATTCAGAAGATAACAAGGGAAAACAACTGAAGTTTAAATACAAACTCGACTCGACTCGATCTAGTCTACAGTTAGCATGTCAGACGGGATTCGAAGGTAAAGGCCAACCGGAAACTTGGCCAGAACAACTTTTCTTAAAACGATATCTTTAATCTTTAAATTTGTTTTAAAAAAATCTCAGGCCAGCCGACAAATTGAGAGCTTGGCCCTTGGCAATGAATCCAGATGCATTAACATATTAAGCACCGAAGTATACCCAAGACAGGCATGAAAATTCCTGTACTTCCCATAAAGACATACCAAAAAGATTTGTTCTATTTGATATGATTTGCATGATTACAACAAAATATTATTCCGTGACATGAGAGGCTCTGAAAAGTATAGGCAAAAATCAATCATCAGAATTCCAAGTTCCAATCCATGAAGCTTACGATTCTTTTTATCATAACAACCGCTATATATGTGCAAGCTATATGCCTCTGATCTCATCCATATGAATAACAAAATGGCCGAAGATGAAGGAAAAACGAACCGAATTAACCAATTTTTACCAAATATTAGCCGCTTGCAACAATCTCGTGAATGGCATCACTAACAGATTCATCATCCGATCTAACTGCCAACTTCATGGCAACCTCCTTTGGACCATCAATTCCAAATTGCAATCTGACAAGAACCTTCACATTACCTATGTAAACACCCGAAAGCAGACAAGTGTGGGACCTTGAATTGCTTGGCACAACCTCCGTACCCTGAAAATAGTAACAGCAGAGCAGAAACGGACACGTGGTGGAGGTTATCAGGCGTATGTGATATAAACTGGTCTCTACAACTTGAAGATAAGACAAAGGACCATTCTAAGAGAGTAAAACAAATAAAATGGAATTAAAGATCTTTATTCAATGGCATTCACTTGCCCTTCGATTCGGTTAAAAGGTACAAATTTAAGAGTCAGTTTGGTTTGACTTATATTTTTAAGTAATCTTTAATTTTTTAAAATATACATTTTAATTTTTAAATTTAATTTAATTTAAAATTTATGCTTTTAAAGATATTTTAAACTTAAAAATACTTATTAAATAATTATTATATTAAATAATTATATTATATTAATCATAATTCTTGTTAAAAAAACAAAAATTGATTTTTATGAGTTTTCAAATTTTATAAAAACAGAAAGAAACCTAAACTAAATAAAAAAAATAAAAAACAATTTTTCTACTAATTTGAAAATAAAAATTAAAAACTAAAATGAAAACAAACAAGCCCTTATGACCTTACGTTTTCTGAAACAGTGTACTGACGCAACTATTTTACATCTTGATGTTATATTATAATCGTTACGAGTAAGATTACATACTACTACTGAACCTCCCCAGTTTTTTCCCATATAGTATGCACAAAGGAAAGAGTGCTGTGCTCCCAGTCTATGAGAGAGACCGTACGTGTGCTCTGTAATTTAATTAAATCATGAAATCAGATGTATGATCACAAACTAACCTCGCAGGGCTGCATGCCAAGAAGGTTGATGACAGCATTAACGCCTTCGGCCAAGCTCTCCCTTGGACCAAGGCCATATTCATCAACTCGTTCGCAATCAGGCCCCAAGCTTTCCCATGCATTCCTGAAGTTGGAGACTCCAACTTTTATCATGTAGTCTGCTGCAACTACCTCAAGGTCCTCCAATTGATATTCATCCTCCACACCATCCTCCTCAGCTTCACCAGTTGCTGGATCAACCTAGTCAACACAGCAAACATATGAAGGAATTGAAAAAAATCTTAATTACTCGGTTCAATAGATCCAAGGGCGCCTTCTTAAAAAAAAGTCTCCTGAGCATAATATTCTCTTTTACTAAAAGATTTTCTGCTTGAGAAAGCCCTCACAGTAGTTGAATAAATTACTGGAAAGAGAGGGAGGATCTACATGATGAGAACATGGAAAGGGTAATGACACCATTTCAGACAGATGGCAAGAACAAATACCTCTTTAACAATAAACCTCAACATATTAGAAAACTTTCCAACTGCCGGAACGCCATCTGGCTTCTCAAACGCAACAAAGGCATGTCCAGGTGAATCATAAGGAAGCGATCTCAGAGGCTTGGATATGGCCTCTGAAAATTCTTCTGCATCAGAAGCATCTACAATGACAGTAACCTTGCAGCACAAAAACAAAACGGAGATTGAAGACATTTCCTATAGGTTTTGAAAATAGACGTTAATATTATTTTCCAGATACCAAGTCCTTACATTTTCCAGCAATTGCTCCGGAATTGTGTTAGTACAATTGTACTGGAACACAACATTCCTATCAAATATGTGCTTAACAACATTAACTGCATATTCGGTTTCTGCTTCAGTAAGTTCCACAGGAGCAGACGACTTTTGAGAAAAAAGACAGAAACAAGTTAACAGTTAACGTTAGTAGTTTACATAGAACTTATCTTGAATAGTTGATTAATCAAGGAAAGAGGATTGAGAGGGTGTAATATTGAAAAATTAGAAATTAGAATTCAGCTATCCAAATAGTAAATGCACTAATGTAAGAAAATCTGGGTAAGAAACCTTGAAAAGCTTTCCAAAGCTTGAAAACTCTGGGATGGAGGAAAGAAGTTTTTCATAAGCATCAAGAGTAGATGTAGGAGCAGTTGGGGGAGCTCCAAGACCAGTTGGCTTTTTGCCTGGAGCTTTCTTCTCAGCAAGTGTATGGGACTTAACTTCCTTTGGCACAAAATTGATGTCAAAAGGTTGCTCTGAAGGTTCCTGTATAAACAACAGATTCATTGTTCATTGCGTAACCGTAATAGTTTTACAAGAAGAACAACAGACAAAGCACTTACATAATTCTTCAAACTTGTTTCCAAATTAACAAGAGGTATGTCAAAGTCTCCAAAAAGAAAATCCTTTACATCCTTTTCAGTTTCAACAACTTCACCATCACCACCAAGTGTATTGATATAAAGAGTGGCCCTATCACGAACCTGTAATTAAGTCAGCATAAATGATTTGCTTCAAATAATTAACAAAGATAATGATATGAACAACTTAAATATTCAAGAGAGGACAATGAGATAAATGAAACGAACCTCCTAAATCTGCCAAATTAATCAAGAAGTAACAAAATAAATAAGCATCTTATATATGCACTTCGATACTTGGGCTTAATACATGCTCTTGCAAATGTCTAGACAACTGCAAAGCACAATCACAGGTAGATCAATTTATCCCTGAACAGAAAACTCACCTCATCATCACTGTCAAATAGACAACGCCTCAACAGAACAAAAATGCGTGGCTGCAACAGAAATCACGAGAAACCAACCTAATTCAATTAAAAAAAAGTAATGACCGAAGCAGTAAAGAGTTTACACAGACGAATTTGCACCTTCAGTGCATCAACCATGGCACCAAACTTTGCCAATGTGCTCACAGCAGCTGCTCGAACAGTAGCATTCTCAAGATGGACACGATTGTAAATGTAGCGGATATATTTGCTAGGATCTGAAGTCTTTGGTCCTTCAATTCCCAGAAAATGGAGTATCTAATAACATGCAAATGAAATAGGACAACGGTTATAAAAGCAATAAAACATGGAGCATTAAATGAAGTACTATCACTAGAATCTGGAAACAAATGCCACCTGTGTGGAAAGATATGTAAATTCACAATCTTCAATGAATTCACATAGATGAAGCAACCCATTTTCCTTTGCATCAGGGATGTCTCTAATGAGGATAACTATCGAATCTACAATTGCCTTCTTGTAGTCGAATCCACCTTCCTCGCGGAGAATATTGCTTAAGAAGTTCATCCTGTAAAACCAAGAGCTTAGAGGGTATAGCAAAAAGTACAGATACATCATAAACCTAATAGTCTTCACTACAAGGAAGAAAATAGTTACTAACAGTGATCTATACTTCAAGGGAAACTTCAAACACAGAGATCTAATGGCTTCCACCACCACAATTTTGAACTCATCAGCAATATCCGACATAAAGTTCGTTATCTGCTTCATGAGACGATCCACACTTGATTCATTTCCAGTCTTAAGAAGAGTTGTGATCGCAAGTGTCGCAATGCTTCTATTCTGATCAGATATCAAACTCTCCATATCAATATTGCAGTTAGTGACTGCCATTGGATGAGTCATGGCCACCTGCAGAAATTTCCACTTAATGTCAGTTTATCCAAGGAAAACAACATAAGAAGACAACGAAACATCTACTGGAGGCATTAACATATAGTGAAACTTTGAGCAGATCAATATATGATCAATCGAGATTAATAAGGCACTCGCATCCCTACTTCATTCCCAAAAGGTAATAACGCAAAAGTCAGCATTCCTAAAACCTCATACAATTTGAAGATTTAGGCTACAAGAAAATTCAGTCAGTAGCTGCCTAAAAGAAAGCAAAATGTGACCTTATTCAAAGTACGGACAGCAGCAAATCTCAGCACTGGCTTCGATGAACTTAAAAACAACTGGAGAACAGTAATAGCTGGAGTCAATTCTCGGCTGGTCACAGCACTGAGCTCTGTAATTGCCCTGGCAGCCTCAAATATAACCATCTCTGCCTTATGGCGAAGACAACTCTCAAGAAAATCATAGAAAGGGCGGTCTCCCCCTTGTGTGTTTGTAGCCGACTCACGAATAACCTAAAAAACGAATCACATTCCACATTTCAGGAAACATATTACACATTTTATCCATATATGATTCATAGAACATACAGACCTGACTGGTATAACGTATCAAGAGGCACTGTGCAAGTGGTGAGCGAACAGTTCCCCTTGTCAAGCTGGTAACTAGCTTGCTAACAGCCAGTCTATCATTCTGTCGTATCTGCAAATTTTGAAAGAACATATTGCCTTTTAAGACAAAATATTAAATCTAATTTCACAAGAATCACAACTGATTCATAAAGCTTTTATCTTAAAAAGTAGCACGTGTACAAATTCAGCCCCACTGTTGAAATGAGCAAACAATCACATTCTTAGTAGACACGCTATTTATCTGATGAAAATCTCAGATACAGAAGAAGAATAAAAAGACAATACCAACAAAATTGGAGACTCAGTACCTGATGAAGCAAAGCTAGTGCATGGAATTGCACAAGTGCAGCCCTAGATTGCACAGCTTCCTGAACCTCATTACTCCATCTTTTCACAATTTCTGGGTTTGTCTACTCAACAAAACCACAAACAATTAAGATACTTTAGCGAGGAATACAACAAGAAACAGAATATGTTACATTAGTAATAGTACCTGGAGCAAATGGATCCCACTAACTAAAGCTGCACTAGCAACCACTGGATTTTTGTCAACGATTGCTTGCTTCAAATATCGCTCTATCTGGGTTAAAAGTGTTCCATCTGTTATCCGACAAAGCACACGGATAGCATTCGCTCGATACATATCAGTCTTACTATTCATGTCCTTCATTAAGGAACTTGTCACTATAATAACCTTTTCTCCAGAAAAGAAAATTAAAAAAAAACAATAGTAAGCGTGTATCCTGCACAAGCAACAAAAACACAGAAATAAAATTCAGGAGATGTTTATCAAGTAAAAAGTATAAAACCTCATCAGCCGATGGGGATAATTCCTTAATCATCAAATAAACCATCCTCCGTAAGCCTACATCTTTTGACTGAAAAAGCTTTGTTACGGCAAAGAATACTTCTGTGGCCTCAATCTGTTGAAATGCTAAAAGGTGTAAATTAGAAGGCACCCCAATCTTCACAAAAACAGTTGATAATATGTACGCAGCATGGATCTTATCTTCAATCAAATAAGTCGCAGTGAACTTAAATCTGACCTTAGTAAATGTTTCTCCTTGGTTCAGAAGGTAAAGAAGCTTTGTGATGACCTACAAGTGAAGTACCAAAACTCATAAGTGTACTGCTTCAACACATCACAAAAACATAACATGCAAAACTAGCACCAAGCAATCTAAAGAAAAAGACCTGAGAACATCTTCTAGGATCAAGCTGAGGATCATTGAAAACCCTTGCTTCCTGAAGAACTGCACCCTTCTCTATCCCTAGAAATGGAGAATATTCCGCTGATACAAATGAGAGGGGAAAAAAAGAGCAGGCGTTAGGCGTATTGTTCACACTGGCCGCATCCTTAAGATGTGATTATAACTCAAAGTCTTGAAAAAAGACGCCAATAGATTTGTATCACAGATGATGTAATGATAATTATTAGCACACGACATTTTGATAAAGAGTCTTCATCCAGGTCCTAGAAAACGAACAAGCTCGTTTCCATCACCGAAATGGATGGCAAAAACTGGTTTAACGATAACTAAGACTGCCAATGAAAAACATTTTCAACAAAGTACGAAAACGATCCGCTGTAGAAAAATAAATGTGAGATCAGATGAACTTATTCAGATTCAAATGAAACAAGCAATCTGCATTGCCACAAAGAGCTAGAAATTCATGCACAACACTCGTTTGAACATACAACGAATGTAGATCAGACTAGCTGCAGCTAGACCAAATCAAACTAATTTCAGATGTATAGAAGCTCGAAACAAGACCCAAAATCTCACAGCACATTAGGAAATATAGTGAAATCTAAAGAAAATTTACAGATCTAGAAGCCAGTAACGGATCTGGTGGCGGTTACATTAAGATTCGGGAGAGTAAAACCAAAATTACGAAGAGAAATGAATTCGAACTGGCGCGAAAAGAGATCTTTCTAAAGCGAAAAGTGAATCGAATTCCAAAGAGATACCTTCGTCGTCGCGATCGTCGTCTTTCTTCACGAGAGGCTGAGCCATCGATGCGAACACTAGTCTCCCAGATCTGGTTCGCTCAGTGTTAGGATTTTACTCGCTTCTCTCTCGACTCTCTTGCTCGTTCGGTGAAAACAGCAACTGATAAATTGGTTCTTGTTTGTCTCTTCGTTTAACTTTTAATATAAGGTACCATTTAAACGCATTAATTTCAAAAGAATGGTGAGAATCCTGTGGAGGTGACCTTCCGGTAGGCTTGTACTTTTTAAGCGGGATTTATCTAATCAGAAAGCGCCACGTCTTTATTTAAAATTCAATCGAATTTAAATTATGTATTTTTAATTTGAGTCTAAGTTTATATAAAATTGTTTAAAATAATAATTTTTTAAAATTAGAATAATCTAAAATAAAATTATTTTTGGTAGAATAAATTTTTATGTTAGATTTTGAACTAATTCTTAAATTTAAACATTATTCAAAATTTAATCAGTTTAATTTTAATTTATTAACTTTAAATTATATTAAGTTGAATTAAAATATTATTTTTATTTATAACAATTCACGTGAATCATTTGAAAATAGCTTCTTTACTAATTAAAGGTAATACTGCATATTACTAGATCTTTTCAAATCCCGCATCTTGGCGAAATTTTTATTGAAATATTATTTTTATTTATAACAATTCACGTGAATCATTTGAAAGCGGCTTCTTTACTAATTAAAGGTAATACTGCATATTATTGGACCTTTTCAGATCTCACATCGCGGTGAAATTTTTACTGGATATTATAGTTGTTGTTATTATTGTTGTTTTATTTAGAACAAATTTTAATACAATTAAAAAAATAGTGATTTATTTTTAAACCTTTATAAAAATTCTCTAAAATAAAGTCATTTAAAATAGGCTTTAAACTTTATATTTTAGATTTTATACTAATTCTTAAATATGAATATAACTCGAAATTTAATTAATTTAAACTTTAATTTTTTAAAATCATTTAAGGTTGAATTTAAGTATTATTTTTAATTAAAGCAACTAATATTATTACATTTTAGGTTAAATATATTAATTTAATTTAAATATAATATTTTTAGAAAAGAGATTAAGAAAAACTCTCTGAAATGTTGACGAACTAAACTCAATGATTTTACTGAAAATACTATCTGAATAAAATTTTAAAGTGTTATAAAAATAATCACACTTTTTTAGCTCTTATGAACGATTAATCATAATAATCACAGAATAACTGCGGAAATAACAAATACACATAAATTTACGTGTTTCACCAATGTTTTTTTTTACTACGTCCACGGACAGCTTAGGTTTTATTTTATTGTGAATGTTTTCAATATAAGTACACTAGGATAATAGAACGTGTTTATATGCCCGGAAGAATACAAAAGACATAACTGCCCTCTAATAACTTATCTAAATATATTATCAGGCTTCATATCTCAAAATTAACTAAATGTAAGATTATTCATTTGAATAATTATTAAAAGTCATTTTTATATAAAAGAATTTTTTATTTTTATTATTTATTATAAAATGACTAATAATAATGAACAAACCTTAAAGAATAATAGATTAAAAGTGTTAAACATATAACTAAAATAAAATTAATAAAAGGTTAAATAATACAGAGAAATTTGTGGTAAATGTATTAACATTTTCAAGTGTACTATAAGCCTCAATCCCTCTGAAACAACCCAATTAGCAATCGAATCAAATGCTTGTTCATGTTATGCTTTGGAACTCTTCTTTTTGGTTTTTTAGAGGTTCCTGGTTGCTCTGGGCATCTCTTCACTGCTTGAACTTGATGGGTTAAGACCGTACTCGCTTGTCTGACCAAACTCACTGCTCGAGTAATCTTGACTCTCCAATGCCAATTTCCTGAACTTCTTCATATCAGCACTGTAGGTGTTACTGTCATAGTCTGAGCTGTTGTTTGCATCTGAACTGAAGACCGAGCTCTGTCCAGGCTTTGACCCCTCATTCAGTTGGTCCAATGAGGCATCGCCTTCGAGTGTTCGTACAATCTGTAAAAATCTCGTTAGCTAAATACATAAGAAGTTAAGGAGTCCAGATCCTCTGTCTAATATTATTCTGTCTTATTCTGTCTCATGGAATCTCAACTATTTATTTTGTGGGACCCACATGAGACCCATGCAGGATCCACATAAATAAATGGCTGAAATTTACTGGATACAATAAGACATCATAATATTGGACAGAAGATCTGAACTCGAAGCTAAGAGCCTACTTGTTTTTGCTTTTATTTTTAAATTTAGTAAAAATTTTATTTATTTAAGTTTTAATTTTAATTTTATAAATTATGAAAATCATCAAAATTGATTTTAATTTTCTGACTTTTATTTATTTTCTTATCATAATATGTTTATTATCAATTAGTTAATTATTTAGTATTAAGATTAATTTAATTTAATTTATTTAAATTTTATTTAATATATCATTATTATCAATAATAAAATATAATTTCCCCTAAAAAATAATAAAATATAATTAATTAATATTAAAAATTAAACATGTTTTAATTTTGTTTTAAAAAATTATGTACAGAAACAAAAATTAAAAGAAAAAAAAAAGGAAAATTTAACGAAGGCCCTGAGATTTTAAGTTTCTTGAAGATGGGTATGGTACCTGACTCATTTTAGGCCTCCTTCTTGATGAATGCCGGACGGCTGCACCAGCGCATGAGACCATGCGAGCCATCTCCGATGGATCGTAGTTGCCCTGAAGCCGTGGATCCACCAACTCATCGAAGTTTCCTTCCTCCAGCGAACGTTGACACAAAGGTCTAGCCTGTTAATATTGCAAGAATCAACTATTTGAGCCACTTCAATATGATGGTCTAATGAAGATTTTGATCAGAAGCAGAAAAGGTTAAGAGGATTTGTACCCAATCTACTAAGCTATCTTCCATATCTGAGTATGGATCTACCGGTAAACGTCCAGTAATTAGTTCCAATAACATAACACCAAAAGAGAAAACATCAGATTTATCTGTGAGCTTGCCACTTGATGCATACTCAGGAGCCAAGTACCTGCATGTTGAAAGCAAGTTTGAACCGGTTCAGGTTAATGAAAGAACTTGATCAGAAAGCAGAAGTTTGTGAAAGAAAAGGCTTCTTACCCAAATGTTCCCATTACACGAGTTGAAACATGAGTGTGGTTGTCTGAAGAGAGCTTAGCCAACCCAAAATCTGACACCTGAAGTGGTCACAAATCAACATCTTTCATACAATTAACCGAATGCAAAGTCGGTGATAATGGCTTAAGCATACCTTAGCTTCGCAATTGAAATCGAGGAGGATGTTTGAACCTTTGATGTCTCGGTGAATAATGCGGGGATGGCCTGAAACTCATCAGACAGATTCTTGAAAAAGTGGTGTCATACAGCAAGAAGGGTTATAAAGGAAGAACAGATTGATGACTTACAGTCCTCATGCAAATAGGCAAGTCCTTTGGCTGATCCTACAGCGATCTTAAGCCTAGTAGGCCAGTCCATGGTTGGTCGACCTTTACCTGAAACGAACAACAAATGTCATATATCTTCAAAAGTGAAGTGACATGGATAATTCTAAATGATCTTGAGATCCTACCATGAAGATGGTGCTCAAGCGTGTAGTTAGGAAGATACTCATAAACCAACAGCCTTTGACCTCCTGCAATGCAATACCCGACAAGAGACACAAGGTGGCGATGATGAACTCGGCTGATAATCTCAACCTCAGCCTGAAACTCACGATCTCCTTGTCCACTACCAGCTTTGAGGCTCTTAACAGCGATTTCCTTGCCATTTGGCAAAACCCCTTTATGAACGTAACCAAACCCACCTTGGCCTAACAGATTAGCGTTAGAGAACCCTTCAGTTGCTTGCACAAGTTCCTCGTAGCTGAAGCAGTTCTTGCTGAATCCAAGAGCCATGGAGGGATGCGGAGGAGGCAACGCTGGGCCGTGTGGGCCAGAGAAATTGGAGCTCATTTCACCACTAGTACTTACAAACCCCCCAGACTGTGGCGGTGGTGGTGGTGGTGACGCCGACCAGGCTGGCTGCACCTGAGCACCACCTGGTGGTGGTGGTAGATGCTCACCGGTTTGGCCTCCCCAGTTACTCTGATTTGGTGGTTGGTAATAAGAACCTGCTATAATATAATCAGATGCAAATCATTCCAATTCAATTGCAAGCACTTTGTTGCAAATCCAATATACATGATTGATTACCTGTAGGTGGCTCAGATTGTTGCCCATAGAAACCAGTAGGTGGTGGCTTTTGCTTTTTCTTCTTTCTGCATGCACATAGACATATAATCAAAGTAATGAGCAACAGCGCCACCACCCCAACAACGATTCCTACTACGAGAAGACCAGCTCCAGTGTCACCATCACCATCTGATGAGGAGCTATTTTTTGAAGATGAATGTGAAGGAGGGCCTAATGATCGTGGCGGTGGCGGCGCATCTCTGTTCTTGGAAGAAGGAGGCGCAGGCGGACTTCTGTCATCGCGACTTCTCGGTGGTGGAGATGGCGAATCGTTGGAAGAAGGAGGAGATGGTGAGTCGTTTGAGTCTTGCGGTGGTGGTGGTGGTGGTGGTGAGGGTTGTGGGGTAGAGCTCTGATCAGGGGGTGGTGGGGTAGAGTCGTCTGGAGGAGGAGGAGGAGGAGGAGAAGAATCAGAGGAAGGTGGAGGCGGAGAGGATGGAGAATCTTCAGGCGCGGGAGAAGCCATGGAAGGAGTTTCCAACCAGAATTTAACGGCGAATCACGGTGCTCCACCACTCCTCCGATGACCTTCCCTGATAATCCCTAACAAAACAAATCACGAAACGTGTTCAGATCAAAAGGAAACAAACAAGATTTACAAGTCCATTGTGACCTACTACTATATCATGCAAACAAGGACGATGCATGGATTAAAACTAAACGTTTCTTGCTCTTCTTCTCTTGATATGTTATGCAATTTTCACTATTAAAAATGACCCAGTTCATGAAATTCTCAGAGGATCAGAGAGAACATTGAATACCTGTAGGAGCAGAGTGGAAAGATTCTCAAAAGGTGGAAACAAAGTTGGTAGTTACATGCATGCAAAGGAAATGGAAGGGAAAAAATCCTGGAACACACATCGTACAGCGGTTGGAATTAGTAGTCTTACGTTACATTTTTGAAGAAAAAATAACTAGAATTTCCCCTATATTCGTGGAACACCCTTTATAAAACGAAAGCCTATTGTTGGGAACGGTCTGACCCATCTCAAAACTCAGTTAAAATGGGACAGAACAGAACAATCTCACTTTGGTAAGACAGATTGGTGGTCCATGGTTTCATTTTAATTGGATCTTGTAAGTTTGTTGCTACTTTTGTCTATTCTTGGGAGGTGATTAGTCATATCCAAACTCGTTGCTTGTCAGTTAGATGAAGTTTTTCTCCTAGTTACACGGTCTTAAGAACACTTGGGTTTAGTATTGGCCACAGGCATAAAATCCTAGTTTGAACAGCTTTAAACGACATGAAGCTTGGCCGTATTAATTAATTTTACAGCAGCAAGGGATTGTCTTCCAACAATAAATGACCGAGGGGTTCATGGTTAACTAGGGATAATTAGACCTGGTAAACGGGCGGGTGGTCCGGGTATGGGTACGGGTCTCACGGGTACGGGTAATGATTTTGAAAATTCATACTCTGCCCAGCGAAAACGGGTAATGATTTTGAAAATCCATACCCTACCCAGCGGGTATGGGTAGACCCACGGGTTACCCGTTATATATTTTTTTATTTATCATTTTTAAATTTCAATTAATAAACTTATTCAACAAGTTTAAATTTTCATTAAATGGGTGTATTTTGAGTGTTTAAAATGTCACCGAATTGATCTATTTAGCGACCCAAATTTAATTAAGTTAATTAATACAAATG
>JAOSBM010000205.1:34106363-34117366 GCA_027568955.1 Erythroxylum tenue | reverse complement strand
CCCACTTAGGCCCAATTGTCTTTAAGCCCAACTAACCAACTAACACATTAAGTTCATTTAATTCATGCTACCTAACTTAATTAATGTTACCTAACTAATTTATGTCACTTAATTAAATCTATTAAGACATCAATTTAACCTAATCATGCTTAATAATAATAAAATAAAATAAAAAAAATTTCGGGGCTAATAAAGATGCAAGGTTTGAAGAGGTCCAATAGTATGCAACTTTACCTATAACTAGTAGAGATATTATTTTCAAATTAACTACATGAATGAATGAAAATAAAAAGAAAAATAGAAAGGAAAATATAATATATAAAATAAATAAATAAATAATAAATAAAAGTAAAATTTAAAACCATAAAAATAATTAAAAAAATAAACAAACATAATAATAAATCTAGTACAAAACTAATACTATTAGATCCAACTTATACTAATTTTAACAAAAAACTTATACTAATTATAATTATCTTAAATTATTAATTTAATTAGTTAGGTGAGATTTAGGAGATTAGTTGAATTATTATATCAGTTCCATTTTATTAGTACACATTATACATTTATACTGCTTGTCTTTTGTTATTATTTTTTAACCGAAGTCTAAAAAAAGGATATTATAGAAAACTAAAAATTAGAAGAAATATTTTTGAGAATTTTAAAAATTATTGAGTTGTTATAAAAATTTGTAAAATTAGATGGACTAATTTTTAAAATAAAAAATAAATTACCTAATTAGTCTTAATTAATTATTACTCCACCAATTAATTACGTCACAGGGCTATCATTCTAAAATAGGGATGTTAATAGGCCGAGTCAGGCTCAGACCACTCATGGCCTGGACCGACCCACCTTATATATTTTAAAAAAATTTAAAATGACGTTTTGTTTTACAAAACAAATCATTTTAGAATAGAAATGTCAATAGGCCGGGCCGGGTTTAGGCTCGAGTCACTCCTAGTCCGGACTAACCCACTTTATACATATTTTTAAAAATTAAAAAATGGTCTTTTTGATAAAACGAGGTCGTTTTTTACATTACAATGGGCCCGTAAGCCAGACCGGGTTGGCCCACTCTCGACTTGTAGCCCAATCGAGCCAATCAAGTCAACTTAGGCAGCCAATTGCATTCCTACTCTAGAATACTCCTTCAAGGATTGATGAAATAAAAACTGTAAAAGAAAAGAAAATTACAGGTCAGCTCCAGCTTTCCATGACCAAGCAGAGACTCGAAGAAAGCTTGAGAGCTTCAAAGTAAAAAGGAAAGAGAAAGTTTAATTAAAAAGAAAAATACCTTTTTGTCTCGCACGGGAGGACTAGGGACCAGAGAGAGCTCTCCAAACTCTCCCTTCTCCTATCACATCACTCAGTTAATCGCCGCACGCAACCGCTCGACGATCTAGCCATGCCTTCCCGTCGACGGACCCTCTTGAAAGTCATTATTCTCGGCGACAGCGGGTGGGTACTGGGTAACCCATACTTAAAATGAGACTTTACGTGTTCATACCAATTTTTTTTGGCCTATAACTAGGGTTTGGGTTCCTGAATTTTGGGGTTTTGGGTTGATTTGGCGGATCTTTCGAGATCGCCTACGTTCGAACCAGATTTGGGTTTTCAGTTGTTGATCTGATTGAATAATTGTATTGATCTTACGTGTAATTTGAACTGTTAGGGTTTTGATCTCTTTTAGATAGTGAATTGATAAATTTTTGGTTGTGAATTATGCAGGGTGGGGAAGACCTCGTTGATGAATCAGTAAGTAATTCCATATTTGGGAGAATTGGTTCCTGTTTTGTTTGGTTTTATCATTCTTGACTGATCTTCTTTGCAGATATGTAAATAAGAAGTTTAGCAACCAATACAAGGCAACAATAGGAGCTGATTTTTTGACAAAGGAGGTTCAGTTTGAAGATAGGCTCTTTACTTTACAGGTTGGTACTGGACTGGGCTGTGTAACTTTGTGCTTTCAAGAATTTGGTATATATCATGTCTTTGATGCTATCGATGTTGTGTGCTTGATATGTTCGAAAATTCTTTTTATCTTTTGAGTTCCATTATGAATGTAGAAAGAGCTGCCCCTGCATGTTACTTAGGTATCTTCTTTATTGACTTGTTAGTGCTATTAGTGCTTTAGTTGGATTCATGCCCCTCAAAATTTGTAGCTTCAACAATTTCCATTAATTTCATCAGTCTTCATGAGTGTCCTACACCTCTATTTCAGCTTGCAAAATCAGTAACAGAATCTGTAAAAGAGTTTTCATCGGTATAAACTGTTGTTTATTTAGACAGCAGGAGAGGGTGTTGTATTTGAAGGTATACTCAAATTACTTTTCTACTAATTAATTGTTGAATTTGAAATGTAGACAGTTTGTCTTGCCCTTTTCAATTACAAAGCACGAATTACTCTGATTCACTGGGAGTCTTTTATGACACCTGATGAAAGATGACTGGAAGAAACAAAATATAAGGGATATATTTGAAAATTGACAAATTCAGCCTGAAGAGTGACTTCAACTAACAGAATAGAAATGTCAGCCTGATCAAAGTTGGCTTTAGTTGGCTCATTTTGGATATATATGAGTGAGAAATAACAATGATTCTATATTAGTTGTGAAAGGGATTTTTTGGGGCTCTAAACCAGATTTTAACTCTGTTCTACTTCATGACATTATCTTCATTGTTCAAAGTTGATACCAATCCCTTGCATCTAAATTTTTATGCCGTTGCTTATGACAGTTCTCACTAAATTAATCTTCCTTTTCTAAATGTATGTTTTACTGGTTTCAAAATTTAATATTCTTTTTGTTTTGACAGATCTGGGATACTGCTGGCCAGGAAAGATTCCAGAGTCTAGGTGTTGCATTCTATAGAGGTGCTGATTGCTGTGTTCTTGTGTATGATGTGAATTCTGTGAAATCATTTGAAAACCTTAACAACTGGAGGGAAGAGTTTCTTATTCAGGTTTGTAATATATGTATTACATATTTTGCTGATAAGTATATGCCACAAAATTAATGATTATAGTGGCTAAAGGATACTTTGTGACTCACCGCGGCAGGCAAGTCCTTCTGATCCAGAGAATTTCCCGTTCGTTGTTCTTGGAAACAAAATTGATGTAGATGGTGGAAATAGTAGAGTTGTACGTATCTTCTTGGTGCTTGAGTTTGCACCTCTCTCTCCCCCTCACTCTCTTGCGCACAAGAGGGTCCTTTGTGTCTCTTGGTGCTTAAGCTTCTATTTTCATATTTCAGGTTTCAGAGAAGAAAGCACGGGCCTGGTGTGCCTCAAAAGGGAATATCCCATACTTTGAGACGTCTGCCAAGGAAGGTGTTAATGTGGAGGAAGCATTTCAATGCATAGCTAAGAATGCTCTGAAGAGTGGTGAAGAGGAAGAGATGTAAGAAAATTAACCACCCTTATCCATTTGCACGTTCAAATCTGTTTTATGATTCTTTTTGTGATTTATAAAATCTGGAATGGCAAGGTGAACTCAAATGGAGCATTGGCATACTTTTAGATTCACCCTTACATGCATGATTAATAAAGTTGTTTACATTTTACGTAACATGCATCCACACCTCAATGAAACAATCTGAAATGATACTGACATCGGCTTATGGTTGGGCTTATTTGTATCATGAAGTTACTTGCCAGACACCATTGATGTTTCGAGCAGCAATCAGCCTAGATCAACTGGATGTGAGTGCTAACTTTTGGCTTGATTGTTCAGCTGCAATAAATAGTATTACAAGTGCTGATCTTGTGGTTTGAGCCCTCTCAACTATATGTACTGTTACTTATGAAGTAAGATACATTGTACTTGTACATTAATGTTTGTGGGAAAACAAATTGGTCCTTGATTGCTGGCTCTACCCTGTAAAACTGCTTGATTTTTGAATTTACGTTTCATTCTTCCCAAGCACTATTGCTTATATGATGGCAAAATGTAGTCTTGGTTGACGGATTTACATGGCCGGGCTAGGATCCGGCTTCAGGCTCTGGCTCTATGCAAAAATAATTTGGTTTTGATATTTTGCATACAATAATGTTATGCCTCTAGGCTCTAATGGATTGATTAAGCCTTATCTAATATTTTAAAAACTCAGTTTACCAATTTACCAGTAAATATTTTAAATTAGTTAATATTTTAATTCAGTTTTTAATTTTTATTTAATTTTTAAATTTTCAGTTTAATTTAATTTAATAATTTTTGTTATTAATAACGGTATCGGGAAAACATAAAGGCAAACATTTACCAATCTTAGAAATCCAAATATGCTTTTTCCTACAACACTTTATCAATCACACCAGGGGCCATGTCTTCATTAACACCACCAATTACGATACAAAATATTGAATAAGCTCTATATTTACAGTAAGAAACATAAAATTCAAGCTGCAAGTCATTAGATTACCCCGTACTTCCAGCTTCTGGTGAGATTGATGCTCTTCTACACAGCAAGGAAAGACTAAGGAGTAAAAAAAGCAAGTACATTTATATTTTAACAGAAGCTCCATCCACGATCGACATTTTGTCGATGATGATATTCCAGCTAAACTCAAGAACACAACATGACTAGAAACAATGGTCTCCACAGCTTGGCAGTGACATCTTCAGAATTAACTGGGTTAAATAGGCAAAGTCATTAGCCACTAGATTACGAAGTTAATAGCGTTAAGAAAAAGAGACCGTAACTAAAGTCAAACGTGAACTCTTACGTGTTTGACACATATATCATGCTATTGTTTAGTAACTTAATGTCATTCATTGAGACAAAGGTTTGATGCTCAATGACAAAATGCTAACAAATGATAGGTAATTGGTCCGAAACGAACAGGTAAATTTTCAAGCTTCCTTGTAAATAACAATAATAGGTACTCACCAGGTAAAACTGGTCTTGAGTGACTTGTATAAGAGCAATATGGATCTCTTCAAATGCAATGATTGAAAGACTACTTTGTCCCAACTGAAGAAAACTTATCCTGGCCAGAAGGGCCAATTGAACTTCCTGCAGTGGTTGTTGATATGAATTGGCTAGCATTTGGAGCCAATGTGCCTAGAGGTCTTGACATTAGCGGTCTTTGGAAAGCCATGCCCATTGGGGGCCTTTGAACTGTGTTTGCAAAGTTCATTGCAATTCTATTGGCGGGCAGAGATGATGGCGGTTGTCTAGATGCAGAAGCAGGTACACCGAGCCGGGCTGCAATGATCTGTGCTCGCTCATGGAAGAGCCTCTGCTTGGATCTCTCCAGTTGTTCCCTTACCCTCATAATCATGTTTTCCATCTCGTGAAAGAACGATAATTTCAATTCCAACTTATACAACTGCGAGCAATGTGAGTCCTTTAAGAAGTTAGGACCTCTAAATAGAAGAATAGACAATGGGTTCTACTAGAATACAGAAATACCTGCTTTTCTATTAGCGATATAGCAAGTTGTTTGATTTGGTCCTCCTCCTGATTGGCGAGAAACTTTGCCTTCACTGCTGCAGCTGAAATGGCAGCAACTGCAGCACACTTTAATTTATCCATGTTATCATCTTTAATCTGTTTACAGGCAGGCTTTTCACTCTTACTTCTTTTCTGGTCCTCACCTGTAATATTCCCAAAGAAAAACATATTGAGATAAAGTAAACTAGATGGGAAAAATGCAACACATTTATCAAAACCATTCTACATGGTTGAAACATTCATAAGGGAAGGAATTCTGGTAAGAACATAAGGCCCATCCATCATGCAACATAACTTGCCAACAAAATTTGATCAACTATCTTCAGTTCCATTTTGTTCGAACTTACATACCTTGTTTCAACAATCTTTTTGCTTGTTTATTTATATTTATATATCTCAAGTAGCTTATACAAAGGATCACAAGAACTTAGATAACGTACACATAAATCAAAACACCCAAAAGAAAAGGATAATAAACCTGCATTAACTCCAATTGATGAACTCATATGAGCCTGCTGAGACTTCCCAGCCTCTGATGCTTGTGAAGATGGCATATCAATATCATTTGGTACACCTTTCTCTTGAGGATGTTTCACTTTCTTTCCCAAGGGCAAAGAATCTGTGCCCATGTCTACATTCTTTGATGTTACATGTTTAGCAGGCTCTTCAACTGACACCAGAGTAATTGACGGAGAAGGCTCATACTTTTCCAATTGTTTCAAATCAGTCCCCTCATCCACAACCTTAGCTGCTGAAATAGTCTGAGAATGCTTCTCCAATGAAGGTTCTTCTAGCAATTCCTTAGAATTAGAGTGGCAGTTTGACTTGGATGGTGTTTCATTTGATTCCTTGAGGGTACTTGTTGAGCCGTCCTTCAGCAATTTTGAATCCTCACATTCTTGTGATTCACCAGTTTCAAGTTTCTCACAAGTAACTGCAGTGCCTTCTTCATTTACAGTGGTTACTTTCTCTGCAACTTCAGCATTTGAAGAATCCACTGTTATATTTTCCTCCAGATCAGAGTCTTCATTTGAAGAGTTATTCTTCTCACATTTCTCACTTTTATCATTCTGGTTGTCGTTTCGAACATCCTGATCAGCCATTTCAGTAGCACTGTGCAAATCAATTTGGTCCTTTGCTTCATCTGGTGGATCTTCCAAAACAAAGCAATGCCTTGCAGCCAGCTGCAAGCCAGGAGACTTGCTTGATAATGATTTCAAAGAAGTACGGGCAGAAGCAGTAGCAATATCAGGTCCCACCAGTCTTGCCATAAATGCTGCCTACATTTATAAACCAATGCTTAAATTGAAAATCATCTGAAATAATTTTAAGCTTAAAATGCAAAACAAGAATTCTTACCAAAGCCATTACAGGATTTCCAATTTCAGCAAATGAAAGCTGGTTTCCAGGCATTGGAAGGTACCCAACAGCTTCAAATGCTTCTGTAAGCGCCTTGAGAGCCAAGTTTTCTTCCAAATCTTGACCAGCCTTACATTTGTCAGAAATTTCAGACTTACCAGAGTCTGCAACATTATCAAGTTTTCTAGTTTCATCAGATACTTTTACTTCACCTGCACTTTCTAGTTTTGAAGCTTCTAAAGGTGACGTTGGTTGATCTTCATTAGAACCATTTTTACCGTCACTTCTTTCAGCTAGAATTTTAGAGCCAGATGTTTCAACAGTTGTCACAGCCAGATCTGCATTTTCTTTGGTACCGCCTTCTATATCATCAACAGAGTCCAAAAAAGAATCCTCAATAGGCATTTGAAGAAAATGCAAAATGCATTGAGCTTTTGTTTTTGTAGCAACATGCTCAGCAATCTCATTCCAGTTCTCTTTATAAAGTTCCAATGCTTCAAGAAGAAGTAGGGTCTCCTGATCTGTCCACTTTCCACCACTTGCACCAGCAGCCTCAGCAGGCTCCATAAGAATAAAATCTGATGAAGACATGTTTGAGCCAAACTTTCCATTATTGAAGCAATCAGCGCATAAATCATAATCTGCCTGTTAACATGGATACAATCAGAAAGAATGCAAAAATTGAGAAGGGACAATATCCATCACTCTAATCCCAAATTGATAATAAATACAATCACAGGATGGAGTCAGAGGGCAAACAAACTCAACTGAATCACATAAAGATCCCTTTTTTGATTAAGTTAAAGAAATGATAAATTAGCCTGCAATACGGTATAAGTACTAGTAGTCCTTTGTTTCAAAATGCACCAAATATGAAAAAAAACATTTAATATGAATATATGTACTGCAAAAAGGATGCGTCATGCCAAGATGAAGATAAAACTGTCTCCTTATACAAGCAAGAACCTATAGACTCTAGATCTAGAATACAACCAACCTGCTTCTGGCAATGGTACCGCTTCCTTGAGCAATCAGCTGAACAAGAATTACAGTGATAATCAACAGAAGGTCCCTCAGGCCTCAACAAGTCTTCAGCAATTGCAGAGTCAGGAAATAAACCAGATGGCACGGCTGGGGTTGTGATGTTTGGTTTCGGAGTAGCAGATTGATATGGTTGAACGGATTCAAAGTGAAACAAATTTTCAAGCAACAAATCCTTCTTTGCTGTCTCAGCATCATCCACATTTGCAGCGGAATCTATTTCTGGGAATGGGTGGAAGTTAATCAATCCCCAGTAGTCTAAGAACTCCAGCACCTCTTGTCTCGCATCTGCATCTCCAACTTCAAGCTCTGACAGATCTTTCAATTCAATGTTCTCATTTGGATTTGAATGGAACTTCTTAATAATCCAGTTCCGTATCTTCATATACACATCAGATGTCTTAGTTTGGGACTTCCCATTAAAAAATGAAGGCATCACCCGCTCTTCAAGGGGATGAACCTTTGTCCATGAAAACCACCCTGTAATTGATAAGGGAGAAAACTAAGCAATCCAAAATCCATAACCAACATAACATTCAAAATCTTCACCACCTCTACTTCATATTCTTTTTAACGCAGCAACCAAACTGACAAAGTCAATTTAATAGTAAAATACTCAACGATACGGGTTTCACTTTCACAGACCAATCATAAGTCACAAGCAAAACTCTAAAACCCTAAACAAAAGTATACAATCCAAAACCATAACTACTCGAGCATAATCAGTAGTTCATTTAAAAATTTTCAAATACTATCCTCACAGCTCGCAACATTTTGTAGTTGATGAAATGCCTCTCAATTAATTCATCGACAAAACGGAAAAATAAAAAAAATTAAATGGAATTGCAAAAGAATTGAAAACTGAAACTCACCACAATGACTGGGCACAACATGAACATTAGGATCTCGCGATCTAAGACTCTCAAAATCCGCTTCCATCGCAGCCTCTAACTCCTCCAACTTAGTCACTTTCTCTTCCTCCATCGCCTTCGTCACCTCCTGCAACGACGTCGCCGCCGCCTTCTCTTCAAACCCAAAGTGACCACTCGCCGTCGCCCCTGCGAAACTGTTCGGTCCCTGACGCGCTCTTGTCAACGGACCATTGTGGATCGGCGCGTGAACGATCGCAGCTTTGTCGCGCGTGAGACGCTTCGAAGGAGTGGACGATGAGCCCGATGCTGAGAGTGCGTTCACTTTCCTCTTCATACCTCCGGCTCGTCGGCGCGACGACGGAGGCTCAGCTGTTGCCGGAGATTCAGCTCCGGTTGCCCCTCCGGCCGGTCTCTCCTCCATTGATTAGACTCGTTAGCTGTTCAAAGGGTTTGTTTTTGGCTCAGCGACAGATAAAGACGGTATACATCATTTCCGCTGATTGCTAATGACAGAGCAAAATTTTGCTGCTTCCACGTTATCTGAAAAGAACCTGAGTTGAATTGCGTGGATTGAGTGAGTGGCAATAGTGTAAAATATGTGAAAAGAACCTGAGTTGAATTGCGTGGATTGAGTGAGTGGCAATAGTGTAAAATCGCGCCGGTAATTGTTTGTGTTACTGTGCGTCGGCACTCCTCGACCCAGTATAAGAGGGTAAGGCTTCGGGCGCTTGTCCTTCCTTGGGGCGGTTGAAATGTTAAAATGTTTTAAGACTTTGTCGAAAATAAGTTTGTTTCATATTATTTTTAATAATTTGTTAAATACATGTTAAATTAAAATTTATTTTTAACATTGGTTCTGCCGGATCTTGCTGTGGCTGAACAATGTTATTCGGATCTATGAGGATTATGGAGATGGACTCTGCAACACCTGCAAAACAAATAAAAGCGCACCGGGGGTGATCACCGGCAGGCTCCTCCGATGCTTAAGTCAGTCTTTTGGTGAGGGTATGGGTCGCTTAGGACAGTAAGAGCTAGGGTTTTAGTTGCATACCTCCATCATGGCTGAATAGTACCTTATATAGGGGATATTGGCTAGGTTTAGGTTTTCACGTTAGTCTTAGTGTTTGCATGGGAGACGATCTCCTACTAACGGGCTGTTGATGTTTGGGCTCGAAGTTGGGCCTTGTTTGGCCGACCCAACCATAAGCCCCCTACTCCTTGGCTCCGATTGAAAGGAGGACCAAAGGAGTACATGAGAAGCATACGGCTATCTGGTGCGGTCACCTGCTATCAGGTCGATCGACCGGGCTATTAGGACGTAATACCAGTCGTTTGCCGTGCAGTAGTGCTAAGCGATAACTCGGTTCGTGTTACGCGAGGACGATCTAGTCTCGATATTGGGTCTAATCATTGCTTGACGATACGTATCTGTTGAACGCCGTTTTAAAATTTAAAATACGTCCGTTCAACTGCCGCCCCAGCTGTCATGCGCTGTTACGTGCGTCCCTTCGACTGTCACGCCTCTCCTGATTTTTGACAAACCTAATGAACCGCCGTTCGGATTTCGCCACGCGTCTAACATCGGTTGGTATTCCCATTTATCCGATGCTATAAATTTCAAACCCGGTGGTCGTCTTTCTTCTTCTGCTCCACGTACTTATTTTCCAACTTCTATTCTCTGATAATATTTTCATCACCGTTCTCACCACTACCAACCTTCGTCACTAAATAGGTACGCCTATTTTTTCCCCTTACTCCTTAGATTTTCCTTTTGTAATCATGTCTGAGGTAGAAAGAACTGAGAAAGTCGGGGTGAGCGCTCGGAAGGATGGGCTGGATGTCGAGAATCCACGAAGTGACCCATCGATAATGACCGTGAGGGAGTTGAATCGAGCGATCATTCAACATAATATCTCCACGGCGTGGGGACCCAGACTGGCCTCCGCGAACGAAAGGATTTATAGCAGTCCCGGAGGTTACATCGCCGTTTCAGACAGCTTCTTCACGGTCGGCGGTATGAAGCTTCCTTACGCCCTGATCATTGACGAAGTGTGCCGAGCTTACCAGCTACAGCCGAGCCAAATTCCTCCAAACGGCTAGAGATTTATAAATGGCCTGGCCTTACTGTGCCATCAATTCGGTTGCCCTCCATCGGTCTTCATCTTGCGCCACTTCTTGAGGATGAACTAGAGCTCAAGTTTTGGGGCCGGGATCCCTACTCTCCAGTACAGAGATGCACGCTACCGCCCTGCTGGAACGGCCTCGAAGGTCCCATCCT